>CACVKI010146177.1:39924-68263 GCA_902732785.1 Trichogramma evanescens | reverse complement strand
CTCAATGAATTTACCTTTAAAGTTGAAAAGCAACGGATTATTTTGAAATTTCCTCGAAGAAATTTTGATGCAATTTTTAATTGTTTTTTTTTTTTTTTTTTTATATAATATATTTTTGATTACGTATGCTTACAATTTTTAATTGAAATTTTTTCGAATGCCACACCATAATTTGTAGCTTCATACGTTCAATGTTTAAAAATAATAAAAATTTCTTTTTTACGTTATCCAGCATGACTTGCAACTCCAATAGTTTTTGTAACGCTAGGCAAAAAGTCTCCTCATAATATTGCGACCGTCACAATGAAATGCTACTTTTCATATTGGATAATGATATTTATTAACAGATTCCTCAAAAAAGATTCAATAATAATGATGATTATTCAAAAGAATCACGAACGTCCCATGATATTGGCTGTCTATCGAGTTATTATTATTTTTTTGTAAGTTACAAAAATTCTTATCAAGTAAATCTTCATATCATCAATGGTAACGTTAAAAGCATCAAAAGAATAACAGATTTTATATAGGCACGAAAATATTTTTTAGAGTTACCATCGCGCAAGTATTTTTGTTGCAATGAATCCACTTTGCGAGAAATCCAAATATTATAGGAAAAATCTGAAGAAGAATGTGTTTCGAAAATAAGTTTCGAAATCGTCCAGAACGATTGAAAGAAAAGACAAGTACGGTAGCTATACCGTAACACCAGTTCAAGTAAACTCAAGTAAACTATTGGAAAACATTGCAATTGAGGGAGACAACATTTTTGAATAAAGGGCCAACTGCAAGGAAAATGTTACCAAAATGTTGTTTATATTGTTTATGTAATCAAAGGCTCAACGGTAGTCATTAATACTGTAAACCATGATAAAAGAGAATGAGCAATCTTTGTTCCGCAATGCAATTATTCCACGCGATGATCGAGTTATCGAGTACACACATGCAAAGAGTGACTATATACACATATACATCCGTATATAATACATAAGGTCGCGCACAGCGCATGTCATGCCGTCATGGCTTTTTTTATAACACGTGCTGCTGCTTATACACATCCGAGTGATTGGCAAAACTATGAAGCAATCCGAGCTAAAAAAATATCAAATATGAAAAGCTCCGGCGTCTCACAGTATGATTTGCCTCATAAACTTTTATGCATCACGTGCAACGAACGTCTTTGAAACGATGCAAAATTTCTCTCCATTGAGATACGTATGAAATTCGTGTATATAGGTAAACTGGCAAATTACGAATTATAATCGATGAATATTCGAGACATTTCGAAACGACCAGGTGACGGCAAGGGGCCGTGGTTTACTTTTTCTGGAACTTGGTGGATCGACTCTTTTTGCTCGTATTGGCTTCTACAGTGATTCAACTTTTGCGAATGAATAGATTTTAAACTTTCGGAGGTGGCCAACGGTACACGCATGAGCTAATTCGCGCATACATATATGAGTCGGCATTATTTTTCTTAGCCTTTTGATTCGTAAAAAACACGCGGACAATACAATGAAGTGAGCACTCTTCTTGATGCACTCTTATAAACAAAGTGATTAACATGTAAACGTGCCCATTTCATCATATTTAAATTATCTATTTGCATAGTGCTCGGCGCATCAAACATGTATACTCTATGCGCGCACCGATTAACAACGAGCCATGTCAACGTTTTTTTCTATTAGATTTGGCTGATAAGATGAAATGATTTTATCCGAATTATTTTTTATTTTCAGTATCAGAAACTGATATAAACGTGTCTAAGAAAAGCTCTGCGGCGTATGTGCAATGTATTTAAGGCATTCAATTAAATAGTGCCGATATCACGCAATTAAATGTGATTATGTTTATGCTAAGCGAGCATTTAAATGCTTTACATGTGCTGGTCAGTTCAAGTTCGTGTGGAAAATTTGGACACAAAACATGTACCTACGTAATTCCAACAAAATTTGTTCATCATCTCGTTTTTTTATCTTATCAAAATAGACGCAAAAGTCAATCGAGATAACGTTTTCCATTTGATGCCGAGTAAATTGTCTCATTTGAAAATTAGCTCATTATAAATCGAAAATATGATCGAAACAGAATCTTCTGTATATTTGGATTTAAAATTTTGAACATTTTTTTACATAAAAGTAACGTTGTTTCAATATTTTTAGTGCATCGATCGATTAAAAGGTAAGAAAATTGATATCGATCGATTAATTTATTTAGTACTTGAACGAATCTTTTTATTCCCTTATTTCAGTTCATTCAAATTGAAAAATATTTTTACACTCTTTTTTTTTACATTCGACACTTGCAAAATCAATAAATAAATGTGAAGATTGAAAAAAAAACGAATCAATTTGCGTAAAATTTCGAGATAGTGATAATTCAAATTACAACAAACGCATTTTAAAAACATGAAAGCAAATAATTCTAGAACGTATTTACGAATTAACGAGAAAGTTACGATTATGTTTTGTGCATGAAATTGCACTTTTATATCGCGTTACATATACAGGCGAATCGAGCTTGAAATACATTCGCGTACAGAGAGGAGAAAAGAGCGACACTGTTGCATGTACTGGACAGCTGATCGCTCTTACCCGAAAGTCAAAGCGTGGCTTTGGCAGCGGAACGACTCGCGAGCGACGAGAGTCGCGTGAATTTTTTAGAGCTTTTCTGCCGACCAGTGGCCAAGTATCCTATTGGCCGCAACCGAGCGCCTTGGGCGCAAACTATATACTTGCAAGCTGCTGCTGCTGCTGTGCCGTAGCCACTCGGCACAGCTACAAAATCACTCTTTTTTGCCCGTTCTAATTACCCCGCGTGCGAGTGAAGACTCGCGAGGCTAAGCTCGCTAAGGTCGCCGATGCAGATCCGTAATAAACACGCGCAGCAGCCACGTAGACGTGCAAATAACAGAATAACTTACAGGTTTATCTGCCAGCATAATTATCTGCTGAACATTTGGCTACTTGGCTCGGAAGGATTTGTAGCTACACGAACTCTTTAATGCCTGGCTAAATTCACTCGACACTTTTGAATATGCGTGCTTTTTTGAAAATTCAAGTCTAATGAAGTCTATGGAATCGTATCAATTATTATTTGAACACGCTTGACAGGTAAAATGGCTAACCTAACTCAATGACGGATAAAAAAATCGACGTTAAATACACCCGCTCGAATAGCGACGAAGAAGCACAGAAAGCAAGTGTGGATTGCCAATCGGATTTAAAGGATTAAGAGCAGACGGTCATGGTTATGGACGGAATGTTTTCAATGAAAGTTCTAACTAACCTCGAAGAGTGCAAGGAGTAGTCTTATGTAGAGCCTTCTGACACCGAGCGATTTGCCCATCGATGCGAGGAATATGACCGACAGCAGCATCATGAGAAGCGGCGTGAAGAGCATGGAGAGGCCCACCGAGACGATGGACCAGAGCACACCCATTTTGGCCGTGTATGTGTGGTTGCACTGGAATCCGGAGCAAAGAGCCCAAAAACACTGGCTCAAAGTTCAAGGCTCCGCGTGTGCGAGTCCAGTAGTATAGCAGCGGAGCAGTAGCAAATTTCACTGGCTACGCGCACAAGTACTCGAGTCGCGAGGGGGAATAAGAGAGCTGCTAGCGGATCGCCAGTTTGGCGTTGATAAGTCGTTGGCTTCTCGCAACCAAGTCTCACACACTGACACACTGAAAAATCTCGACGGTGCACGAAAACCTGCGTACACTATTTCGACTGCGTAGCAGTCGAGGCGCGCACTTTAACGAGATTCTCACTACTGACAATCGACTTTCGCTCTGGCCTGACAATTCTTGAGAAATTCGGTCTGCACCGCAGACCAGCAGCAGCAGCAGCAGCTGTCTCCGAGTAGGACTCGAGTAATATGTAAGAGCTTGCAGTCGCTGCTGCAATAGCTACTCGCGTCCAATGATCCAAATGGAAATTGGCCTCGTGGAAACGCGTATAGGCCAATTGAGCGAGCAGAAAGTGCGCTCGGCCTACTACTTTACTATACACACTAAAGCGTAATAACAATCGGGCAGCGTGTCGTGTGTGCGCGTGCTGGCGCGATTGGCGAACAGGCGAACGGCCGTGTGGCGAGCAGCAGCAGCAGCCGAGGAATCGCTCAGGATGGGAGCCGACTGCTCGCAGTCAGCACTGACTCGCTGCTCGCTCGGTGGCGCGCGGGACACACGCAGAAATTAGGCATATATAAGCGAGTATGTACGCGCGCGTCCGCGCGCCTGATTCGTCGACGGCTTCGGGCGACTCCGATTCGATATCAGTCGTGGCAGCGTACGAGTGCGTACACTGTCGCTGTTTCTCCTTCCATCGCTTCTAGGCGCGCTATTCGCGACTCGAATACTTATATGTATCGAAGAGCTTCGACTACTAGACGCGGTATAATATATTTCTACTATATCCGATCGTGTACACTATATGCTGCACATACACTGTAGACTAGAATCTCGTCGTATAACGAAGTCACGACTAACGAGCACAAGTACCATAGTCAGATAGACGCTGCTCTTATAGGCACGAGATATCTGCACTCGCGCAATACGTAACGACGTAATCACCTTTGCGATAATACTACGTACTATGCACTCGCGCGCGACAACGATCTTCTCTGACGTTCCGTCATTCCGCGAGTTGTCAGTTATCCCGCGACTTCGCAGGTGCTAATGAGCTGACGCTTGCGCGCGCCTTGCGTTGCGACCAGACAGCCAGCTTCAGTTGCAGTCTGTTGTTGCTCGTTGGTCTCGCTGCTCGACGCTCACTGAGTCGCTACTCTGCTCGGCTGCAGTCGCACTCGCTTCTATGCGCGCATATAGCACAGCTGCCGCGGTATATAGGTATACCTGATACCGGCACACGCGCAGGCAGCAAGCAGCAGCAGCCAACGATCCCAGTCCGCGTTTGAACTTTTTCGCGCCAATAATGCTTGGGCGCAGCGACTCGTGCGTGCTTACAGCGTGGCACATTCTTACGCTGACACATCTTCACCTTCATTCATGATTTCAATGAAATGGGATTTCAATTTACATTTAGGGTGTCGATTTGATGCAAGTAATGCGACAACTACACCTATTAACGAAAAAATTCATGCTAATATGTTTGTAAATGAAAGTAGTTTGGTTCATGGACACAAAAATCTTTTAATCTATCTTTCAGGTACATTTTTAGCAATATGTCGGAAAGTCGAATCTGACAGTAGAACTGTAACTCTATCGAGAGAAATGAATTCTCAAAGGGTTGAGTGGGGCATTCTGTTTGTATGACCGCTTTGAGCAATTATTCATCTGAAAATTGTTATTTTCAGATCAACGAACATCGAACTGAAAAAAAGCTCGACTTTGACCTTCCTTCTATCAATGAGCTCGGTAGCGCGTTTGTCAAAACAGCTCAAACTTATTAAAAAATAGAATTAGTAGCAGCTCAAGCTGCAATTTCCAATGTCAGTTGCTCCAGCATCAGCTGTAACTTGTTTGTGGTCGCGCCCCCTCTTTGCTCCACGTTTCCGTGCTCGTTTGACAGGGAATAGCACAATTTCGAACGTACGGACCGAGGCTGTGTGATAGGGCGAGACAGAGACAACAGCAGCAAGTTTAAGGCTACGA
The DNA here is from genome assembly GCA_902732785.1 of Trichogramma evanescens. NCBI lineage: Eukaryota > Metazoa > Arthropoda > Insecta > Hymenoptera > Trichogrammatidae > Trichogramma > Trichogramma evanescens. The sequence continues at coordinate 62,649 of CACVKI010146177.1, read as the reverse complement.
CTACATAGGCGAGGAAGAGCTAAAAATTCTTCGGTACGATTAATACCAAGTATCGAAAAACGTCAAAGTTTCATAGAATATATAGTGTATCGAAATTTGAATTTAAAGCTAAGTTGAAACTTTAACGTTTTTTTCGCAGTTGGTATCGAAACGCATCGGTCAATCGCAGCGAAGAATTTTTATCTCGCCCGCGCCCATGTAGCCAGAGCCTAAACGTATATTAATCGGAGCGAATGGACGGTGTTAGCGTGCTGCTGGCGTGTAAGTTCAAAAGTGCGAACTATCGGATCGGGAGCCCACGTTTGCGAAAGCAGCGCAGCCAGCGGGCAACGGGCGGAATCAAGCACAGAAATCGAGCAGCGTTTCGTGGGTTTGGCGTGCGACTTATACAACATCGGCATTCAGCGACGAAAGAAACTAGTTGGCAGAGACGGCACACGGCGGCGGCGGCGGTGGCAGCGGCCATATACTTACGGCATAGAAGCGCGTCAGGCCGAGGCAGTGCTTTCTCGACGTACGTCGTGTATAGTACGTATATTATAAACTCTACTGCATTTTCAGTAGCAACATATAGATGAGCGCAGTATTTGATCGAATAAGCGAATTCTCATAGCGAGCGACGAGCCTGACCTACCGTGTGTAATTTGTGTATGTATTTATATATTATTCTCCTCCTATATTTACATATCTACAGGCATAGAGCATACTGCTTGTTGCTATATATATGCGGCGCATTATATGGCAGTAAGCAGCCAATAATATACACGAGTGCGTGCGAGTGCCCATATAGCTATACCATATATAACGTTTGGTTTAATAGAAAGAGAAAATTGCAAAGCGTCGCGCGGCGCTTTGGTAGCAGCAGCAGCAGCAGCGCAGCACCAGGCAGCAGGCAATTGCAGCAGCACTCAACAGATTAAGGCATTGAGTGAGGTGTGGCCAACAGCCGCGGGCAGCCATCTTATAAGCCTGTTGTTCTACACCCTGTCGGCCTCGCCGTGGCAACAGGTAAATAAAGCATCCTTAGATACGTCCACCCCCGTAGCCCCGAGCCCCAAGTGGCAGCCACGATCGAGAGCTCCATTGCCCAACACGACTATACTCTCCCTGTTAGATATCCGGGCGTGTGCGAGTCTCTCGACCGTGCGGCCAGATCATCTTGACTTCGCTATTGTGGTTATCTTGTTCGCGATTCGACCGACTGAACGACCATCTCGTATTTTTTCTCTCTCCTCTCTCTTTCTCGCACACTCACACTCGCAAACTCACTCGCTCACTCACTCCTCTTCGTCATGAGTTATATATCTAATAAATATATAATCTAGCTATCTGTGGCTTTCTCTGTTTTACACTCACGCATGATTCGAGCTTGTCAACACCGTCATCGGCGTCATAGTCCGTCACACCCCTAAACTATGACCTAGTACAATTAAGTCATCATCATCAACTTGTTTGTCGTTGACATCATCCACACTTTCGTCGATAAGCATTTCTGGCCGATGGTCAGCCTTAGACGGTTGGCAAAACCCTTTTCGTCCTTAAGTTCTTTTATCAACGACATGGTCGTTTAAAGTCTCATCGGCGTCGTCGCTGTTAATTCGCGTCCACGTCGCGGCCCATATTATATTACTCATCCCGTACATTCACACAGGCGCAAAATACATAGACAGGCGCGTTAAAGCGAACACACACACGCGCGCGCGCGTGTATGGTATGTGTATGTTTCTCATTTTATTCAGTCACAGTAACTGCATCGTCTTGTGTATTATAACCGTGTCATCGTCATCACTTTAGTACTATCACTGTTGGAACTTGGAGGACTAACCGAATTCCGTAGACGTTATTTGAACAGTGCATTATTTGGTCTTTCTTCTCTATAGTTTATGCCGAGCGTACGTATAATTTTGGACAAGTATTTGGCGTGCAAATCCGAGCCTTCAGCTCTCTCTCTCTCTCTCTTTCGTTTCGAGTATACCTATATGTATCTGTGTGTATATGTGACTTATACGCCCGTGTGCGCTCTTGCCTCGCCAAGTATAAATGCTAAATGTTTGTCTGAAAGTATATGTGTGTTCGCGCGAGTATGTGTGCGTATGTCTTATAGGTGCGACTCATTCAGTAAAAAAAAAGAAAAATGGAAAGTAAGAACGAAAGCCCGCAATACCCTGCGATGCAAAACGAAAAATTATATAAAATATGACAGAGAGCACAAACTTATTGTTTGTAAAAATCAAGATAAAATTCTTATTCCTGAGTGTTTTGCTTCTTGTTCAAAAATCCGAAAAAAAAGCATTTTATCCTTGCTTTTTCCTACTTATTCTTTCAAATATTTTCTTGTGAAAATCAAATTGTAAAAAATTTTCCTTTGAATACTATGTAAATCGCTCAAATTTGCGGTAACCACTGATACAACAGGTACATTGTGTCAATGGCCTTTGACCCTCTATGCTGCAAACATATCTATATCTAAGATACCTACTTCGTGCAAATCTGTCATTTGCTGTTGCAGTGAGCATCTTGTATGTATGTATGTGTTTGCTGGGCACGTATGTCAATTGGCTTCTCTTTAAGACTTTACTGATGTGCTTATATTCAAAGAACAAGGTGTTAGACCTTTTTAAAAGCACAACTAACTTTACAGAATTATATGATCCAAATACTATTAGAATTAATATTAGAATCAAATTTGAACCTCTTAACAACAGCACTAGCAGTTTTAGAATTACTCTGAACTAAACACTCGTAAAAATGTCTCTTTCAATAATGTGTATACACTTTTCAATTTGCACCATTTGTGCACTCTTAAAATTAAAATGTGTGTAGCTACCTTCCAATTATTATATAAATTCAATCTTGATATTTCACTTTCATTTCACTTGTACTTATGACTAATAGTAGAGTCAATAAGGTGGCAGTTAGTCCTTTAAATTGAATGATATTTACTTTGACTTTTGTTTCAATTTTAAAAGGCTCTGTGTGTTGCAAGATCTGACCACTCTAGTATGTAATGCATAATTCAACTAGAGATGAGGCTGTAAGCGAGAGGGTGGGAAACAGACTGAGAAAAAGCATTCGAAAGATGGGGTGCATAATAAGTACACCCAGATCAGATGATTTGGAACATACTGGCTCAGGTATGATTCTGTTCAATCTTCTTTCATAGAAAGCTTACCAAGTGCCAGCTACATCCTCAGGATCATACTAGATTTCCCTGGTTATTTTTTATTAAGTACAATAGATGGTAGTTCTTCATAGGGTACATTCCTTACCTACAAGCAGATATCATTTGATGTGTATTTAAAAAAAAAGACGACAGTCTAATCAAATCTTTAAATTATTGGTTTTTTTCAGTGACTCATTTTTACCAAAATCACCTAGATAAAATGATAAATTTCAATGAAATACTCATTTTTCCAAATGCACTCTTCTTAAATAACTATTTCAAAACAATAACTTGATATTTTTATTTTAATACTTTTACTATGAAATGTCTTTCACCTGATCAATTTACAATCCTTCATCATGCTACTGTGAGAAATCAAACATTTTTTTTACATTTCCTATCTTATCACAGTTGCAGATAAAGATAACAAAGTCTATGAGTTGAGAATTCATGCTATGACATTTGTCAATGTCAGACATTTGTACTATAGGACACATTAATTAACATTAGACTGCAGGCAAGAAAGTATTGGCACATAATATTTTTGATTACACATTCACTATATATTTCTTTTGAGTTAAGATTTAAAAATCAGTAGTTTCACAAGATACTTTTTAAGTATACATTCTGTACTCACCTTTTACTAGAGTATTTGAAAAATTTTTCTATGAAAAAAGTTCCTATCAAGACAACATTCAAAAGAAGCTTTCCTTCAAATATATAAAATAGTATTGATGATGATAAATTATTTTACAGTACTTTTTTAACAATTTCATATTAGATTATTGCAGTATTAGTTGATAGTATGCTAGGTCTATAAGCTAAACTTTTTATAATTTTTTTGTACAGATTATATGAGTTAACGTAAAAAATTTGAATAGTTAGCGTAGATATTAAAAGTCAATTATGTGCTAAAATATGCAGTGTGTAAAATGATGCTATTGTAAATAATTGTTTATAATATAATTTTAATGTTTTAGGATTCATGGCTGCTATCAGAAAGAAACTTGTGATTGTTGGTGATGGTGCCTGTGGTAAAACTTGCTTGTTGATTGTATTCAGCAAGGATCAATTCCCAGAGGTCTATGTACCCACCGTATTTGAAAATTATGTAGCAGATATTGAAGTTGATGGCAAACAAGTAAGTAAACAATAAATGAATAATTAAGTATTTATTACTACACATCAAAGTCATTTTTTTCATTTTACTTATTAATCAATATGTTATTACAGGTTGAACTTGCCTTATGGGATACTGCAGGGCAAGAAGATTATGATCGACTGCGTCCTCTTTCATATCCTGACACAGATGTTATCTTGATGTGTTTTTCAATTGATAGTCCTGACTCCCTTGAGAACATTCCAGAAAAATGGACTCCAGAGGTCAAGCATTTTTGCCCAAATGTACCAATTATTTTAGTTGGTAACAAAAAAGATCTGCGTAATGATCCTAGCACTATCAAGGAACTCAATAAAATGAAGCAGGAGCCAGTCAAACCTGAAGAAGGTCGTGCCATGGCTGAAAAAATCAATGCCTTTGCCTACCTTGAGTGCTCAGCTAAAAGCAAGGAAGGTGTAAGGGAAGTCTTTGAAACAGCTACCAGAGCTGCATTACAGGTAAAAAATATTTATGATTAGCTAAACTGTAAATAGCAAAAGTTATTTTGAGTTTGAAATATGGTATTAATAACTATCTTGAAATTGTAGGTTAAGAAGAAGAAGAAGGGAAGGTGTAGGTTGCTTTAAGGTGTCACGCCAAACAAGCCCGATATGAATCGGTGAATTAAGAAATTGCGGGGTTAGCTATACCAAAAAGCTAGTTGTCATGCTTATGCCCCTGCATCAACTATATCATAATATCTTATCTTTAATTATTTTACATAATAAAAACAAACGAAAAAGGATAAAAGTGAAGTGAAAGAAGAAACAAAACCATACAATCTCAACAGCAGCAGCAGCAATATGCTCAGACACGCGAGGCGCAAATATTTCGCATCTCGACAGATTTAACTGAAGAAAAAAAACTTGATAAAAACTATTTGATATATTGTAACTATTGCTTGTGACTTCACTCTTTGTATAAGCAGCTGTTACATTTATGTATTCCGAATCATCCTCTTACCATTTGGCATTGACAGCCAAATAAGTTTTTGTAACACTTTGAAACTCCAGTTATACACTTGTAAAGTAAGGACAGATCAAAGGAGAACTTGAATGTTTAAAAAGTTTCGAAAGCTTTTCAAAAAAATTTTATAAGGTCCTTGCCTTTTGTGTAAGACCTGATTGCTAAAATACGTTATTTTCTCGGATACATAAATGGCCATTGGAGCTGTATATGTCGATTAGACCTTTTTTACTTTTGATTAAACTGATCTTTCGACAAACTGGCAGCTTTTATTGTAACAATCTAACAAAAACAGAGTAGTTTTTTATTATATCTATTTTTTGCAAATTTGTTAACTATTAACGCTATATGGAAAACCTGAATGTTTCGTAAATCAATGATGGTTATTGAGAAAAAATCGTAAAAATAGACTGCAGATTGTATAAAGTATATACATATTTTTATTCTTGTTCGGATATCATTACATAAAACGCGTGTCCGTGCTAATTATTAGTTTTCTTTTTTATACTTTAATAAACCTTTCGCTATATATAAAAACTTGAGCGAACTATTCATAAAATTAGTTTTCATTTAATCACTGTGCAAAGAGAAATCTATACACATCATGTTTGCAGAAAAACTATTTATATATTTTTCATAATTTGAAAATATTTTATTGAAGTCGAATAAAATGGTTATTATAAAATGCTGTTTATAAAAAACTTTCATTACAAAAAATATATCCCTATTTCAATGGTAGATTGTATTTTTGCCTAAAAATGATTGGGCAAAGATTATTTTATAAACAGTATTTTTTAACTCGTGTCAGAACGATTCCCTACATTTTTCCACTTTCATTTTCCAGATAATATATGATAAAATTTAATTTTGAATAAAATAAGCATATTTGAGACGTCTAATGAAATTTCAACCAAAATCTTTGAATTTAAAAAATTTGTTCATTACATTATGATGAAAAAATTCTTCCCAAAATGCTAATCTGATATGAATCAAATGTTGATCGAAAACAAAAGTTAATAAAATCGGCAGGGTAAAATTAGTTAAATATAATATCGTTAGACAATTATTTTCGCTTTGATTTTTAACTTACGATTTCTCATTGTTATTCTTGTTAGAATCACAATAGAAGTCGTGAGACAGTAACTTTATAGTTTCCAATTGAATCATTTAATTAGTTTACAGACTTTTGTAAATATTTGCATAAATTAACGTATAGTATATAACATTTTAAAAATTTTAGATGCAAGTCAATAATTTCGTTTTCCTAATTTTTATAATTTATAAGAATAAAATTCACTTTTATCTTAATAGACCGATGAAGACAGGGACTGAAAAATCTTAAAAAATGAACGTTTAATTGATATTTCTATTGATTAGTCTCGTATTGTTTTTTGGAGATTAAAATGTCAAAAAGACGATAAGGTTTTTAATCTGCATATATAAAGAAGTACAAAAACCCACTGATATTTTTTGACAATCGACACTAAATCTTACAGGTACAGGACAATTGCAAGTCAAATTTACTTTCGATGATGCTGCGTTAGTCATTTGAGTTGACTGAGAGCTATGAGGATGGCTGAATAACTCATTGATTTATATCGCCTTTATTCATATATAGAATGGTCATTGTAAACTCTTTTTTACACTGTGTTGGCGCAGCAGCGACGACTTGCATGAGATGAGCGAGATATACATTTTCAAGTAAGCGTGACTAAGCTTTACTTCATGAACGAGCTTGAGCACTGAGCTCGGAGCTGAGAGTGTCAGCGAGCCCATGTGTGCATGATCGCGAATTCCCTACTGCTCGTAGAGAAATCAGTGCGCTGGCGCTACTTTGCTTAGTGCCTCGTGTGCGTCGCTCGGCCTTTTGAAACTATCTCAATGATCGAGCTTAATAAAAAGCAATCTGCATCCTTCATCAATTTGACCTCTGAGCCCAGTCACAGCAGGCGCACTGGCAAAAACTGCCGTGCAGTCGACCAAAGTATTAACAGACTATCTAAATTTTAATTCGTGACCGAGTTTTTGTTTAGTTTCTTTGTAACTCACCTGTTAAAACTCACCCTTAGATAATACTTTTAATCCGTAAGCATGTCTGAGAACGTCAACCCTGTCAAGTACTTCCTGAGTGGAGGATTCGGTGGAGTATGCACCGTCCTCGCAGGTCATCCTCTTGATACGATCAAAGTAAGGTTATGATGCTTGGCTTAAGTTTTTATATTTAATTTTATTTAACTTATTTTTACGTAACTCGTATATTGAGTATTTTATTTTATTATTAAGATTTATAATTTTTACTTTTGACAGGTACGGCTGCAAACCATGCCGATCCCTGGTCCAAATGAAAAACCACTATATGCTGGTACTTTGGATTGCGCTAAAAAAACTTTAGCAAAAGAAGGTGTAAGAGGATTTTACAAAGGTATAGAAATAATTTTGTGTATTTTTCATTCAAATCTTACTCATATGACATTATTGATTAACAGGTATGGCAGCACCTCTTGTTGGAGTTGCTCCAATTTTTGCTATGAGCTTTTTGGGTTTTGGCATTGGTAAGAAGCTGCAACAAAAAGATCCAAATGAAAAGCTCAGTGAGCTCCAACTATTTTATGCTGGAGCGTTTAGTGGAATATTCACAACAGTTATTATGGCTCCAGGAGAGCGTATCAAGTGTCTTCTGCAAATACAGGCATCAGAAGCTAAACCGAAGTACAGTGGTCCCACAGACTGTGTAAAACAATTGTACAGGGAAGGTGGTTTGAGAAGTATTTTCAAAGGTTCATGTGCCACTTTGTTAAGAGGTCAGTAGATTATTTATTTCTTTTTGCTTCAATTTTTCATTTGGCTAGTGATATTTATGTACCAATGCTTTCAAGACTAACTAACTGTCTTAGCACGTAAATTACTTGAAATTTTCAAGTGTTTCTTTTTTAGTTTACGTTTAGTGTTCTTGCATTCTAATGAACCTGTTCTTAAGGCATAAAGTACACCCTGATTCCTTAATGATGTTGGTGTTGCACACCTGGGTGCCATTCCTTTGGCTAGATGAACCTAGAATTAAGTTAATTTATTTTATTAATGGAAAATTAGATTAAAATATTTTATTCAAGTATTTATATACCAAATTGAAATTCCATGTCAGCATGTCACAGTTGCAATCCCAAGGATTTCTGTTTAATAAGATACTTTCAACTTTGGTGTGTTTTGAAGGAAGATGTAACATTTTAAAAAAGTCTTGAGGCAATGTAAATAACTTATTTCCAGTCAAAATTATTTTTTTGAGATTGGGCTGCTGTTGAGCAGAAAATAATCCTTTTGGAATATTCTTTAAGTTATTATGAGATAAATTAATTTGATTTATACTCTTTAAACCATAAAAAGCATCCATTGAAATTGATGTTATTTGACAGTGGCTTAAATCTAAATTTATTAAATTATCTAAATCTACAAATGCATCAAATTCTATACTCGAAATTACTCCTCTCAATTTCAAATCGGTCAATAACGGCATTCCGTAAAATACAAATCTTTCTAAAACGAGTATATCTAAATCATAAACATATAATAACTGCAAATTTTTCAAACCAAGAAATGCATTTTTTTCTAGCTTCAGTGTAGAACCTCCAATTTTCAGTCGAGAAGTTTTATTCATAATTTCGAAGGAACTAAAAAAATGTCAACTAATAAAAATTTAAATTTTCTTAAGAAGATAATAATCTTTAGATAAAATCATCTGATACTCACTTCGGAAATATTGATATAATAGGATTATCGCTAAAATCAGCAGATATTAAGGTTGGAAATGGTGGAAGTGAAACCTCTGAAAGAAATGTCAAATTATTTTTACTCAAATCGAGTTTTTCAAGTACTAGAAGTCCTGCTAAATCCACGCTTGTTAACGATAAAAGTTCATTATTGGCGAGTGATAAAATCCTCAAATTTGGGGTGCCATAGAAGCAAAATTCTGGAATGAATTTTAAATTGTTTTTTTGCAATGACAAATACTTGAGATTGTCAAGGCCATCAAACATGTGCCAAGTAATATCTTTGAGAGCACAATCATTTACACGCAGATGTGCCAACGCCCTGAGTTCTGTAAAGAGCCCCGATGACAGTCGATAGCCTTCGATCTCTTGCTTGTAAATATCATAAGGTAGAATTTCTTTTTCTTCATTGTTCGTCAAGAAAATTAGACGGTGTCTTGTTTTGTTCGATTGATAAATAAAAGACGAGTTCGTTTTGGGTTGAACTGGTTTCACCACAAGATTTGCTTTTTTTCTCTCTTTCACTGTGAGTCGAGTTAACTCTACACGTTCGAGATTTAAAAAAAGTAACTTATTAGCCAAGGGAAGAAGCATATCTGCTGATAATACAATTCCTCTTTTTTCATCTTCATATTCTGATATTCTATTCGAGCTAACACGATCGCTGTTTGATAGTCCTTGAATATCGAGGGATATTAAATCATTAAACAATTCGACATCACTAGATTGGATTATTAATTTTGATTCTCTAGCTTCTGATTCCAAAATAGTTAAAATCTAAAGGTAATTATTCATTTAGCTTTTATTTATTTGAATTGATTCTTAATATAATAAAATATATTATTAAAACCTGAACGTCGACAGGTACTGATGATAGAAGCTTCCGAGGATTTTTCGCCACGATACACGTTACAGATTTGAAAAGATCATTTGATAATGGGTCTTTGATATCCACATGATAGAGTGACTCTTCCTAGAAAAAAATCAAAATTTATACGTTATATTATAGTATTTTTTAGTTTCCTTAACAACTTATTACTATTTTAATATTAAATTATTTAGCTCAAACCTATTTTGATGGTTTGAAAGTAATTTTTTTTTTCAAAAATCGATAATATACCTGATAATCATGAGTTGAATTAATCCAATGATGCAAAGACAATTCGGCATACGGTAAGATCTCACAAGAGCAGTCACGGGGACAGTTAACTTTCCAAACCTTTTTAACGCCGTCAACTTTTGTTGAACAACAGACCTGAAATAAAAGGCACTATTCTTTATGAAAATTTAATTTAATTTGTATAAACCTTTATCTATATTATTACTGTTATCATTAACAGCCTGAATAAAATGGAAAAATTACAATCCATGATCAATTATTTATTTTCCGATGATTGATCTTAACTTTAAGGATTAATTTTTACCACTTGGTAGTCTCTTGCAATAGGCCAACATGAACTGAGTTTCGTTGAATTTTATCTGCATGCTGTGCTTTATTGATATCAGTAAAACGCAGGATGCGTAAATTTATCTATTCAGTTCACTTGCTGCATGCTGTTTAAAACATAAGTTGATACAAAAATACTGTTTACAATAAAAAAAGTTTTTTCAAATTTGTTATTTCAGATGTACCTGCTAGTGGGGTTTATTTTACTACCTACGAAGTGATACAAAGAGCTCTTAAATCGGAGGACGGAAAATTATCGTTATTATCAACCATTACTGCCGGAGGTTGTGCAGGAATAGCCAATTGGATCATCGGAATGCCGCCTGATGTTTTAAAATCTCGCCTTCAAACTGGTAAGTACTGTTTATATCTTTCATAAGAATTAATACTGATATGAAACGTGAAATTTTTAAAGTATTAATTCCATAAAATTAATTGGTTTTTCAAATAAAAACAACAGTTCGATTAAAAATATTCGACATTATTTCAGTTATTACTATAAGTCACGTAAATAAAATTTGTTTAATTTTTACAGCACCTGAAGGAACCTACAAAAAAGGAGTTCGAGAGGTTTTTGTGCAACTCATGAAAAATGAGGGTCCAGCAGCTTTATACAAGGGTGTAGTTCCAGTTATGTTACGAGCTTTTCCCGCAAACGCAGCTTGCTTTTTAGGTTTTGAGGTAGCAAAGAATTTCTTAGATTGGGTTGCTCCGAATATGTAAAGGCAGGCATTGTTTAAATTCTACATGCTTTAATTGACTTTTGATATATTTATGTTTGTCAAATTTTATGACAGATAGATACAATGTTTTCACATCAACCTTTGACGGATGATATATAGTTAGCATTTAAATTTGCCTATATTAGGATCATGAGATTTAACTTATTTTAGTCAAGTATTTTTTACCATTTTATTGCTGTGCTGATTATTAAAAAATTCACTTCGGTATTTAAGTAAAAGTAGTACCAATCGATTTTTGGTCTTTTATATTTAAAATTTGTTACATCAGTTACTTTTTAGTAAAATTTTACTAATTGGCTCATGTATAAAAAATTAACTACTTTTTTAATGCTGGAACAAAAAATTAATACTGACTAAAATTTTAATCAAACAAAAGTTTTAAAGACGATGAATGAAAAGGAATGAAAACTGTGCAATGTAAAACTTCTACTGGTTGGTTATAAAGCTTTATCACATGCTGATGCTATAGTCATCATCATAGATTAGGTAATTAATATTTTATTCTAGAAATATCAATTGTTTCGTGATGGGTAAATGGTTAATTAAATTTTTGAATTGGTTTATTTTTTTATACGAATTTTTTATTCTTACTTTAGATTTTAGAAGTTGTGTACATTTGTAAAAGTTGGTGTTTTACACCAAGATTGTAATTTATTTTCAAAAGTAAGATAAAGTTCTGGGATGGGTTGCTCGACTGGTCAAGCAATAATATAAAAATGTTATTATACAAGATATAAACTCATATTGTGATTTTCTTCGCCTTTGTATCATATAATATGACTGCCATTAAGGTGAAAATCACTCGTAAAGCACAAAGGAATTGCCTAAGATATTGTATACAATTTATAAGACTAAATGTTATAAAAAAAAATAAAAGTATTTTAATAAATTAAGTTTATGTACAATTATTTGGCAGAATCTAACACTTTAATATCAATATTCATTTATTCTTCCCAAGCTTCATCATCTTGAGATTCACTAGTAGCTGAATTTCTATCCGATGCAGATGCTTCATTAGGTTTTGGAGGAGGTGGAATCATGCTTGAAAGTCTTGATAAAACATTACTAGATGAATTTGCAATACCTTTACGCCTTAAAGCTAAAGTGGCGTGTAAATCAGCCATCAAATCACCCTCAACTGATGCAGAAGCCCAACGGTCTTTTGACTTATCTGCAGACTCTATCGGTTTTAGTTTTGATCTTCCACCAGCGTTGCGGATTGCTGCCATTAAATTGCTTCGATCATCTGATGAAGCTATTGGAGTTGAAACTTTTTTTGGCTGTTTCTTTGAAATTGTCTCTTCTTCTTCATCTGACGATGTTAATGGAGGAGGAGGTGGTGGAGGTGGTGGTGGCGGAGGTGGTACCATTTTAGCAGGCAGGCTTGGTAATTTTGGTAAATTATGCAAGGTAGATTCTGTTACAATTGGAATTGAAGGTTCATTGGTCGAAGAAGGTGCAGTTGAAGGATCATTTTGGTTTAGAGAAGTTTTATCTGCTTCTTTTGACTCTTCATTTATAGTTGATACATTTTTCCCTTTGATTGATGGAGATTCTATTAAACTTGAGAAATTTGAGTCAAGCATAAATTGCTCATCATCGACAATACCTGGTAAATCAGGCAGTGTCAAAGGTATATCTAATTGTGGTACCTGTTGCGAAAAAATGCAGTAATTAATGATTCATACAGAAAATTATTATTTTCAAAACTTTTAATGGAATCATAATTTTATTAATTACCTCTCCTACTGTTGGAGTATATAAATAAGATGATGAAGATTCTAATTCTGATGCATGCCAAGGTTGAGAAATAGAGTCTGGAGCATCTTCAATTTGGTTATCATTACTTATTGACTGTGTGTCATTTTGACTTTTTGTATCTTGTTCATTAAAAATCAGTAAAGAATCGACTGAGGTCACTTTGGGTTTTGATGAAATGTCATTTTTTGGGTCTTTTAAAATTTTTGATTTTACAAAATAAAATTGTAATTTTTCATTTTTACTGCTATTTGAATAATGCAAATTTTCTTCCTTTCTGTGCATAGTCGTTGGTGTATCAGAGATTGGTACAGGACTTTTATAAGCTTCATATTTATGAGGTTCTTTCCTAGATTTTGGTTGTACAGCTAAGTTATAATCTTTGTATACATGAGCAGCAGGATATTTTGATGCAGAATATAATTTAATAGCTGTCTTATTAAGATTATTTTTCATATATTGTAACTTTCCTTGTACAGTTGTAGCTCTTGATTTTATATCTGAAAGTCTACTCATTTCATACTTATTAGACTAATTATATTAATTAAAATTAATATTTTTGAACTTTAACACTTTTTACCTGCTGATGTTGTTGTTAATTCTCTGATTTAATGAATCAAAAATATGAGTTACTGCAAAATTCAAATCATCAAGAACTTCAGCAATCTGTACAATGGTTTCTTCATGCCTCAAATCCTGAGGAATTACAGCTAAAAGTACCACATTTAAATTTCTTATTTATTTAATACTTTATTCAAATATTGTACCATGTATTGTTCATTCAATATGGTGTGTAAAATTATAATATAAAAATTAGATAATTAAAATATTTACTCACATATCTCAATTCTTTCAGGCATTTTACTAAAATGTAGCGTTTTAATTCTTTTGAATTTTTATTTTTTAATTTTCATATTAAATTATTGTTGCCTTTTCATTTTTACAATATAATTAACATTCAATAAAATAATAATTTGGAAAATCAACAGAATTTGATCGGTACGAGGTTAAGGTTTCTTTCCTTATGTCATTGATCTTTCAGTTTACATATATACATGACATACACCTATACAGATATACACAAACACAACGTGAAGGTGTCACTTACAGCATAACACTTAATATGAAATTTGATAAGTCAAAAAATTGTATCAAACATATTTTCTTCGAATTTCTTTCTTATCACTGATTACTCATGAACAGATACTCATGATAATTAAATGCATTTTTATTATTGAATATTAAATGAAATATTTTTTTATTCATTTTTTTTAATCAATTGTGTTGATGTTGTTATTTAATCTCATTGTTATATAATAAATATAATAAATAAAAATTATGATGCAATGCTTTATATTTGAAAAATACCAGTTTATTAAAAAATATATTTTAAAAACATTTACAGACTAGCCTGTAATTTTCTAAAAATATAAGTGTCATTTAAATAAGTTGTAAAATATTCCGGAAATTCTCTATGATTAACAATCTCTAAAAATATATCAAAAGCAATGGCAAGCTTTATTTTTGTAAATTCATCAACTCCATATTGATTGGATAAAGATTCATAAACATTTGTTGCTTCTTTAAAAACAAGTTTTCTAGTAATTATTTTTTCAGTATTCTTTATTGCAACGCTGTGTCTAATCCATTGCCATATCTGAGCTCTTGATATTTCAGCAGTTGCTGAATCTTCAATAGTTCCTTTAAATTCAAAAATACCTTTTCCACACAACCAATTGAAAATAAAAAGAATTGCAATTGTTATGTTATCTTTTAATCCTGCTTCAGTAATTTTTCCATGTGGTAAAGTAAGTAAATCAGATTCTGTTATTTTTTCTGAAGATCCAAGATAATTTAATTGATTAGAGTATACTCCAAATTTCATCCATAGATTGTTGACAATATCTATAAGCTTCAAATCATATATAATAAATCCATCAACTCCTGCACTCATTTCAAATAACTTTTTATCAGTAATATTTTGCACAATGTCATCAAAATCAGTACTTTCTTTTGGTGGTAAAAGTTTAGCTACCATGCCACCCGTTGCATGAGCATTTCTTTTGTGGCAAGTTCTTACAACAAGATCCATGTACTTTTTGAGGAATGGTTTTGTCATATCTACATACATGTTTCGATCAGGTATAATGAATGATGCATCATCTCCAAATTTGGATATTATAGAGGCGGTATAGTCCCAAATACCGCAGTTTAGACCAAGTGAATGATCCTTTAATTCATACAATATTTGGTCTAATTCAAAAGAAGACAAAATATTTTCAATGAGAACGCAAGCTTTAATAGTTCCATAGGGAATGCGCAGTCTTGATTGACTCCAAGTGAAAATTTCATTCCACAATTTGGCTTCTGATGCACCTTCCAATTTTGGTAAGTAAAAAAATGGTCCAGAATCACATTGGGCAAGAATATTACCAGTATGATAAATTAATAGACCAAAATCGAACAAAGGGCCAGGAATTTCTTTCCCATTAATACTCATATTATGTTCAATCATGTTCCAAGCTCTGGGTCGAAATATGAGAACTGGAGCATCAGCTATTTTAGGGACGTTTGGAATTTGATCGTGCACGACTCGATAAATATTGTACAGTCCAAAAATTTGATTTTTCCATGTTGGGCAATGTCCGTCATCGAAATCAACTTGAATTCCTTTGACCTTAGCTTTTAAAGCTGAAGTAAAATGTATGTAGTCACTGGGACTGACGTCACCAAGATCAACGGTACGATTTTGAAGTCTGTGATCTAGATAAGACAGGTTTTTTTAATCATCAATTTTTACACCTGTTTGATTTGTAAATAAATTTATTTGAAACTCACTAACTGGAGCTACCTTCCAATCATCAGTAGAATTACTAGATTCGAAAAATCTTGGGATTTTGTGCACTTTCTTCTGTATGAACTTTCTTTCAAGTCTTGTCAAATATAAATCATTAACTTTATCTTGAAACTTTATGGTAAGTTCTATTAAAAATTTAATTGCATCGGCTGTCAATAACAAATGAAACTCTTGTTCAAGTCCAGCTGGCGAAGGACTTAAAAATACATTATAATGATCAGCCAATTTGTCGTTCATTTTAATGAGACTATTTTTTAATATATTCACGCGTGTCTACCCGCTCAAAGAGTCGTGAAATACTGGTAGTCGAGATAAGCGCTTTTGACGAAAGAACGAATGTTTATGAAGCTGATAAGCTGTGTGCAACGTTGCTAAAAATTAGCATTTGCGCACAGAAAAGATGATACGATTGAATAATTATATGCGTTTGGATATGTCCTTGGCGTTTTCTTTTCCATCTGCAATTCGCGAACCAAATTGAAAAGCTCGTTTCGGTAATTTTGAAGCTTCGTTCAGTCCAATTTTTCGCGCCAATAAACGTAACAAGAGCTTATCACCTAGTCCTGGTGGGAAGTTTTCACTAGGGCAACATCTGAAAATTAAATGGTTGACTTATTATTCAAGAAATGCTGAAATCATTGGTAAAAATCAAAATTTTGAATTAGTTTTTTAGAGCTATATCGAATATTTTTTTGAAATTTTTAAAGTGTTGGCTTTTATTCTAGTGTTTTAAATGAAACAATTGAACAATTTAATAAAAATTTCAATTGAAATTTCTGAAAATTTGTTTGCAATCGCGATACTTAAAATTAAAATCTTTCAACATTGTTATTTAAAAATCGTAAAAAATTTAAAACTTCCAAGGATAATCAAAATTTTAATAATGAAAATTTGACATCCACAGTAGATACAATATATCTAAAATTTTTCCATACAGTTTAATAATAACTTTTTTTATATTAAAATAATACATTACCTTTCCCAGGGAGGTAATCTTTGAACAAAGGTAACTAAATCTTCATCCAAGTAAGGTAATCTTGATTGTCTGCCATGATCAGCAACCATTCTGTCATCTCGTCCTAAATTTCTTTCTGAAATCCTTGCAAATTCAAGTTTCAATTCATCTGTCAGAGCACTCCAGCCTTTATTTTTTAAAGTTGTTCTATGTCTCATGTAACCACCAAATTGTTCATCTGCCCCCATACCAAGTAAAAGAACTCGACAAGTTGAGTTGTAAGCTTGTTTACTAGGATATAACACTCCTTTTCCTCTACTGGAAAACCAAACTGCACAAGCTAAGCTGTCATCTAAAATAGTTGAATGTGGATTCACTAAATTTGCAATCCTTGTTGATCTATATTTTTCAAGTTCTTGCTCTGTAATGTTGACCTAAAATATAGAGATATTAGTAATAATCAAAATTTAAAAGTTGTATGTTTAAAAAATGTTATTTATAGATTACATCAACAAAATTGAATTTTCTTCCAGGGCAAATTTGTAACAATTCATTGTACGTCTGTCTCCCAGTTATTCTATCTGGCACTTCGTAATTAGTTATGTTTTTTCTTTCAAATGCTACATTAATAAGGTCAATCGTTTCATTACTATCAAGATGATTATGTGTAAGAACTGCAAGTACTGCTGAATCCAAACCTCCAGAAAATAAAAGACCTACTTTTGAATGTTGACAAGTTGCATTTTGTTCAAATCTTATTTTAGTGCAATCTTTACAATATTTGGGTATTATTTTTACTCTTCTTCTAACTGCTTCATTAAGTACCCTTTCTAAGTTATTCACAGTTTGGCTAATGTTTTCTTTTTTCAACATATGAGACATTATATCATCAAATGTTTTGTATTCTTCACAAAGGTTTGTATACTTTAAAAATCCCATTTCAGAGTTAGGAATAATATTCAGGGACAAACCTTCCATTTTAGGTAAGTATTCAGTTTCTACAACATTTATATTTATTTTGAAATGTTCAGAAAATGCTTTCAAAGTATTTTCGAACCGTTCGTTAGGCTCATACCATGGAATACACTTTAGCTGAATTTGATCATTATTAAAATCTGCAACAAAAATACCTATAGCTGGTAGTTCATATACATTTGACACACTTTTAGGAGCCACAGACGATAGAAGTAGTTGCGTGTGATCTTCATTTAATCTGAAAACCAGACTGTGCCTACCAAATCGATCTCTTCCAAAATATAATAACTTGGAAGATTTTTGATAATAAATAAAACTAAATGGCCCCTTAACTTCTCTTAAAACGGATGGTACTTCAGCAAGTTTTAAAGCTGACATCACTACATCGCTATCACAAATTTTTTCCATGTGCTGCAAGATTAAAAATTACAGCTTAAAATTTTTTTTATATTTATAGATTAAAAACAAAGATAAATGTATCAATTAATTTTACCATGCTGCCACTTAAAACATCTCCATTCCAGAGAAGAACATTTCGGTCGCTATCAACGAGTGGTTGTGAAATTGGTCGTATACCTTGCATCCACAAAACACTAGCATGCAAATGACATTTCCAATGATCCGTTTGTTCCTCCCAATCACCATAAGCATCAAGACCTCTAGCTTTGATGAGTTCTTTGCATTGTTCCCACTGTTACAATTATCATTAATTAACAAATTTTATAGCTCTCGCAGTAATAAAAGAATTGAATTTAAAAGATCAATGATTGTGTTAATTAATTTTAACTTACCTCCGATGGAGTTTCATGGGTCTCGGATTCATCAATTGTTTTTTTATTGTTACAAACACAAAATATTCCACACATCGTGTAATTTTCAAAAGTAGATTTAAAATAAAAATCGAGGTATTATTTAGCAGACACGCGTTTCACAGTGTTCTATTGGTACGTAAAAGTAGTAATCAAGGTTAGGGTTTCGATAGATTTGCCGGCAAATAGTCACAAACGACACGTCTTGAGGCTCTGTCCCCTGCAATACACAGAATTAAGTATGCGAACAAGGGCAGATTTAAAATGTGTTAAATATTGAATTAAATCGTAAACACAAATGTGCATGTTGTTCGAAATCTTTTGCGATTTAAAATTCTAAATTTTAGTACTTCAAAATTTAAAACAAAATCATTTGTATAGTTATCATTTATTGATTGTCTATTTTATTAAAAGTACTTGAAAATACTAAAATTCACTAATTAATCGTTTGGAATTATTAAATTTTATACAATTTGATTGAAAGATCATTTGGTAAGTTGAAAGAATTGATTTTTCTTTGCGATCAAATCGATCAATTATTTTGGTTTTCAAAATTACCAATGAAAAAAATTAAACGATCATTTATCAAATGTAAAATTGGCAGCTTTCACAACTAATTTTAAATGAAAGAAAATATTGATAAAGATAAGAATAAAAGGTGCAAGCAGTCGATAAAATGATGATAGGTTGTTTGTTGATTAAACTTGTGTTACACATCGCATATATACAATTTTTATTAATTTTTATATTATACAAATTCGCCTACAATATATTAGAGGAACTACTTATCCGATGAACTTAATCGTCTTGTTTATCGTTCCTTTCACAATTTTCACGATTCACTGCGAATTTGGTTTCGAACGTATACGTAATAAGCATACAAGTGAATGCCGCATATTCTTTTTATTTTATTACAATATATTGTTCAGATTAATGCTACAGATACTTCATTACTAGTGTTTTCTGGTACTTTGACTCACTTAAATCTCGATCAAAAATAGGTTTTTATGCTTTGATACTTACGATTCCATTGAAGATATAGAAAAATAATGTGTAGTATACGTATCACATTTATCGAATCGCTCAATGTTAGCGGGCTTACTTTTTTTAAATACACTGCGTTAATAAATCTTTTTAACAAATATTTTAAAAGCACAATGATGAGTAATAAATAAATTTTTATCATTTGACGTAATTTTTTTTCTTTTCAAAAATATGAATACCTCAATTAATTAATGAAATGAATTTAATTAAATATTGTATACAGGTATACGATTTTTTTCAAAATATTTAAAGACATTTTCTAACACATAGTCATAACATTATATACAGTTTATTTTGTACATTTACAAAAAAGATACAATTCTTTCAACTTGAAAGAAAATAATATTCACAAATTCACAGATGTCTTTGGAATAAACTAAGATAGCACTTTTTCATGTAAGATTAATAAAAACATATGGCGCATAATATCTCTATTATGTATCTTATTTCTGTAGCTTCACATATTGTACAACACATAAAGCAAACAGCTTACCAACATGAAAATATCATAAAAATATCTGGTCAATATGGGGTGCATAATAAACATTTGTATTTGTTTATGCATAGAATTTTTTCAAGGTTCATTAAAATAAAGTGGATAGGTAGCATGATTATTATTAATTGTCGCAATAATTTGGCATTAACCTTTAAGTTTCGTTCGAGCGAGCTATCTATAGTTTTAGTTTTTTTTTGTAACTATTTATTAATTTTTTGATGCTAAATCGCTTTCGTTTAAAGAACAAAGAGTTCAGTGAATAATCATATTCATCTCAAAAAATTTCATTTAATTATTGTACTGAAGACTTTTTTTATTGTTTGGATATCTGCAAAATATGACGAATTATAAACATAAATCTATCAGTCTATTGTTAGTTCAAGAATAACAGATTATCTATGTTAATTCATTTACCTCGTATAAGTAATAACAATGCTTTTTCGTCGAACAAATATAATTTCTCTTATATAAAGATATACATTGCATATACATTTTTTGAACAATTTGTCACAGCAGTTAAGCAAATGATTTACTATTGTATAATCTGTATGTTTGTTTTTCTGTAGATTAAAGTTCATTTCACTTAGTTACAATTACTAATGAAATCAAGTGTGTTTTAAGCGCCTCTTCTAACAAGTATGGCAGATGAGCTGCAAGTAAAACACTTCTAGTGCACACTGCAAACGAATTTTTGGATTATACATTAGTAAACAATTTTTACGGCAGTAGCTTGTACATTGATATCTGTTTTTATTTTGTGAAAAAATTGTGTAACACGACGTTGCATATAATTGTAATATTTTTACAAGGTACATCGACGCTTATAGTTGAGAATGAAATTAGCTAGCAGCATTTGATACTGTAAATTTTTGAACGTCCGTTCGGGAAAGGATAACTTTCGTTTGGAGTTAAATTTATTAATAGCGAATTTATTTGGAATTTTACTCATATCCAGATTTAAAAAAAAAGTTGAATCTCAAAAAGATCATTAGATAATTTAACGAAATTTATGACCAAATGTTTATGGCACAACTACATATCGAGTTACAAAAGCATAAAAAAGTGAAACGAATTTTTTTTTGAAAAAACAAAATCACGGTAAACCGTCAATACAGGTACAAATTTTTTTAATTCATCGATCGAAAAACAATACAATGATTGGAAAATTGTTGGTACATCATAAAAATTTAATTAAACTATCATTATAAATATATTTACAAAACAGAAAACTAAAGGCAAAAATACACTTGACGCTCTTGAAGTGAGTGCAGTGGATTAAGAGCCGTATCGTTTATGATTTTTACAAAGCTAAATCTAAATATGTACAATTTGGTTACTACACTCGTGACTTCATGCCGCACTACTATAGTTTATCCCTGAAAAAATTCAAATGGTTCAAGACACCCGTTCAAGTCACTGCAGCAATCGTCGGCGGATCAGTTGAAGTCAGCAGCGAGTATAGCTCGCCAAAGTCCAGCGGAGCGCAGATATACCAAAGCTTCGTGGCGCGGGTAATCGAGAAGTCGAGGCGACGAAGGAGACACGAGGAAAGAAAGAAGGAGGCGCTCGCGCGACTAAAGGTGAGCGAGAACCTCGACGGCCGCGCAGGGCGGCGTTTGATCGCCGCTCAGTATGACGGGCTCGCTCTCGGTCTGGACGATGCGCACCAGGTTGGCGTCCTTCTTCGAGGGCACGAGGCTCGTGTGCTGATGATGGTGGTGGTGGTGGTGGCCCTGGGAGCTGTTGGACGAGAGCCTGTGGTGGCCGCAGTAGCTCGGCGGCCTGCTCAGGTCGGCCCGCGAGCCCGGGCTCTGCGACACGACGGGCAGCACCGAGGCGTGCTGGTGGTGATGGTGATTGCTCGTCGGCGACTGAACGCCGCCCCCGCCCTGGACGTAGCTGCCCGAGTTCGATCGGTACGTCGGTGGCGGCGACGACGTCGGCTGCAGTCGGTCCAGCAGCAGTAGCCTCAGCCGATACTCCTGCATGCTAGCCTGCAAGCAAGTTAAAAATATACTCCTTTAACTGATCCATCGTGTTTCGGCATTTTCAAATTGGTCTATTTATGTATCGGTAGTTTGTGGAACGGCGGAGAAAATCTCGCATAGATTCGTCGAGTATTACCGATGCACTTTGATACATAAATGCGCTCTAATAGCTCTAAGAAAGTGTAAAAGTTGGAGCAAAGCGATTTTTCGTCAATTTTCTTTATGTCCGGCATCGGAGCGAGGCACTTGCACGAATCGAACCAAAAAACTTTCTACAAAATGTGTATTTACAGTCGAGCAACATAGTTTCGAGCGATTTCCCGAGATATAAGTGTCGAAATAGCGATGCCTCGCAGGTATTGCGCGCATTAAGTTTATTGCTCGAACTTTGTCTAAGCCGGGCTACTTATCAACTTTGCTCGAGCGCCGCTGCCAAAAACTATAACAATTCCTCAAATCTCTTTAGCGTCCCGCTCGGGCGAAAAGTTTATTTTGCACGCGGACGTTATTAGGCATTGTCCCCGTACAACTTTTACCGCGAGGGGGCAGGCGTGTGTTAAAAGACGCTGTTTATTTAGTATATCTATATATTCCTACACAA
>CACVKI010146177.1:0-39874 GCA_902732785.1 Trichogramma evanescens | reverse complement strand
TTTTAACACGCGCCTGCCCCCTGGCGGTAAAAGTTGTACGGGGACAATGCCTAATACTCTCGACGTTTTGCAATTTGCGATCGTTACGTACTCGAGATTTTCGCGCAAATTACAAGATGGCTCGAACTTTCGAGCAGATAACGAGCGAGTCCAAGAATAGAGCACGATGGGAGAGCATAAAAATTAGGAGCTCATTACTAACCTGATAGCTGGGTGGTGGAGTGCGAAACTGAAACTCCGGGTAGATCATGGCCGCGTAGGGATGCATCGGCCGAGCAGGAGGTATCCTGCCGGAGATGCCCGTCAGACCGAAGAAGCCGCCGCAGTTTTCCCGGCTCGTGACTCGCCAAGCGACTGCGCTCACCGTCACCAGCACCACTCCTATTCCTGCAAACAAAGCAATAAAAATGTTCATTCGAATATCGTGACGTGTATGGGTATCGCATCAAAATTTGCTCGCAACAACGAGTGAAAAGTGCTTCGAACGATGCGGCTCGAGATTTTTCCGATAGACTCGCCTACGAATGCGCGAGGATGCACGCTTAGCTTGCAGCCTGGAATTTTTTCATTCGAGCCGACGTCGGCTAGACACCGCAAAAACGCTCGTGCGCGCAGCGCTGAATGTAATGTCGCACGCGTTAGCGCGCCCCGTCGTAGAAAAAGTCAAAAACACCCCTTGACGATTCGATAGAATTATGGGAAAATTGAAGAATTCATAAGCCGCCACTGCTTCAGCTCGACTTGCTTCGACGTATGCGTAATACGCGAAATACACCGTATGAAATTCGACGTATTTCACGCTCAAGATAAAAGTATTGCTTTATTGAAATTCGATTCGGAATCTTTGTATCGGAACTCTTCTTGAGATTTTTACTGCCTCGCGGTCGGAATGTACTCCGGTGTAATTAGCCTAGTTGTAATTAATACCAGATCGTTCGGATGGGATAAACAGTTGGGCTGTACCTCGAGAGTACGCTTGCGAAAGTTCATTGCGCCATCTGCAAAGACAATAAAAAAAAAAAAAAAGAAGAAAATAAAAAAAAGAAAAGATGAAAAAAGGGAGCGCAAAGGCCGGAATGGTTTAAGGTCTGGGCGCGCAATCAAAGCGAGACAACACACATATCTAGAGAAGCGCGCGCCTGGCTACAAAGGGAATTCGTCAGGGCTCGTATACGTAGACGCCAGACACGACGTCGAAGAGAAGAAGACGACGCGCGCGCGGCTTTCGTTCCGTGCCTTATGTACTATATAAAGCTTGGGCAAGCTGCCGCTGCTGCTGCTGCTGCTGGTGCAACTCAATGGCCCCTGGCGGCTGCTGCAATGGCAGTTGGCACGCGCATTAAAATGCACGAGTAGAAAAAGTCCTCGTTATCTGCAAGAGAGCGAGAGCCCGGCTCGTGTGTATATACACGATACGGCAGACACAAAGAGCGAAAACTTTGCGACGCGTGCACGCACCTCGGGAAAGTCGAAATATTGCGATATACTGACTAAAGTCCGTCTGTGTATAAGTAGTATTACACGCGAAGGATGAATCGAGTCGCAAGAGCACACGAGTTACGCCAGTTAAAGTAGTTGCAGCCTTCAAATTGCCCATTTAAACGCGCGCGGTGAGGTCGCTATCGCGTGCTGACCAGCTCTAATACTTCGAGTGCCCGTGAAAAAGTTAACTCTATTGCTGCGCAAGCGAGTGCCACAGCGGCTCCAAGAGTCGGCGATTGCAGCTCCTTGCGATTATATGCTGCTGTAGTTCGAGAGCTACGACGACGACGAACGCGCGCGAGTAATCGGACGATAACTCAACTACAATTGCTTCAACTCGTAATTTGCATATTATCGAAACATCTCGCTCGGCGCTCGTGCTTTGTTTGCGTAACAGTCGAGCTTTGTACTTTTGTCCTATAGCTAATCGTACAAGCCGTAGTACGCGTCGTTTGCTCTCGCGACCATTTGAAGAGATAATCAACCGAGTAACATTTATTTGATACGGATACCTGCTTCGATGGGCTCTTCGCAATCGTGTACAGAAAAAAATTATACGTTGGACTCATAGAAGTGCATACGAATGTATACACGGACAATTGGACTCGGTATTGTCAAGCATCGGACATTTATGCACAGCTGCGGCTAGCCTTTGTGCTCGTGTTTTGGTCTTTCTCTGCCTCTCATCGAGCACATAGAGAGCAGTGGCGGTGGAAGTTCGATACCTCGACGCTTGTACTTCGACTATGGCCTTTTATATTGATCCAAGAAGGAGCAATTCGAACGTGTGAGCTGGCAGTGGGACGCATCACGAGATCAGCCGAGTATAAATGCTAATACTTTGAACCGCTCGGCTATCGGCATATTTTCATATTATATAGGGGGGAGAGCGTGGGAAAGCCATACCAGGCCTGCTGGCCCTAAAGTACAGCTTCTTGCGATCGAGCTCGTCTTTTAAAAATCCGAACAACAATTGGCCGTGCAGTTATGATGCTCTCGTAGTACAACTAGTTCGCGCGGCTCGTCTGGTTTATCGATCACCCTATGAAACGATATTATACGAGACGGCTTTGAATTCGTTTTGACGAGTGCACGAAAAATATGTCGCTTCTGGAATATATACGTATATTCGCGTGCCATGCGCCCGGTTGAATTTCATTACGCGTTGATAGGTGAACTCGACAATTCCGCTTGAATTGTTCACCCTCGAAGTTTGCGCCCGTGCAATTTCGTTCAATTAAATCACTTAGCAGACTGTTGAGTTTGAAATAATATCCCCGAGAGCTCGTTTGCATTCGTTCGAGAAAAAAGATACCGAAATTTCTATTATCTCGTTATCATGGTGCGCGCATATAGAAAAGTACGTGGCAATAATTTGAGAGCTTGAAAAGTTTACTGCTCGTATCAGCACATGCACTAACATGAATTTTGCCAAGTACTATAATACAATAAAAACCAATCAAAGACAGATAAAATCTGCTTCGACCTATAAGACATGGCATTTTATTATCCGATCGGGTATAAATGTAAATAAATTGTACGTATAGACAATAGCTAAGATATAGTCAGGTCTATTGATGTCTTGATTTACATATTCTCACGAGCTGAACTTTTTTCTCGTCTGATTTTTGTATCGCTAATCGCGTATAGGAAAAAGCAAACAAATGCACTTACTCATGAAGCTAGGCGCAAGAAAAAAAACAAGGTTTAGATCTCGTGGCGCGAGAGGCGAGCAAGCGAAGATCGTACCCTCGAGGCTATTCATTTAAATCTCGCTCGTTAATTTTCTCTCTCTCTCTCTCTCTCTCTCTCTCTCTAGCAACTTATAAAGGAGTCGCGATCCGCCGCTACCTTTGAAAAGTGTAGCTCTCTCGAGCGCGAGTATGACTAGCAGCTCGACGCGTTCTGCTCTTAATATACGTTCGCCAAGGCCGATGATTCAGATATATGTATAGGCGACGTCGAGCGAATTAAATGCACTCCGCGCGATGCTGCGCGCGATCCGCAAGGCGCGCGAACACAATGTCAAACGCCGTAATTACTGGCGGGATAATTTTTTAAATTCAACGACATGAAAAAAAGGCAGCTCTGCCATTGGCTGACAGCAACAACAACAACAATTGCGATGTCGACTCATCTCAATTTAAACGACTGACAGTGTATACGGGCCTCTGCACTGCAGCCTGTACACTCGAATAAAGAGTCGCACCTTTTGTTAGAAAAACCAATAAGCAAACGTAATCGTTTTTGCGTAGAACTGCACGTTTTACTGTATACGCGGCTCGATGACGTACGAGCTGAATATAATGCGAGGATTTGTAATGGCCTAGTAAATGAGGCCTGGACGTATAACTACACTTTTATAATCCCGAATAATGCTATAGGCAAGATGTCAAGGATCAAAGGAATCAAAAGAGTAGTCCGAGCAAGGCATCGAGCGAGTAAATTATAAAAATAAAGTAAGTAGAAAAGTTGGAGCTGCAAAAAAAGCGCTTTGGCTATAATCTGTCTGCTTAACGATATGATAGAGTAGCAGCAGCAAAAGCGGAAAGAGAGCAGAAAAGGAAAGCCTCCGACAGGATGATGGAGACAGCTGTGCGTCGCGCGCGTGCATGACGCGCTCCGAGAGCAGTAAGTAGCTGCGGGTAGCATAATACAAGCACACAGTCCCAAGGTGTACCGTGTACCGATGACTGGCCTCTCTTCGCGTTTACCTCGCTCGCGCGCGACGCCAACTACTATATGTATAAAGCAGAGATTTTTTGAGAGAGCTCGCGCTACCTGAGAGAGACAGACACGAAAGAGAAAGTGAAAGCAAGTCACGAGAGGCGTTGCTACAATATTCGCAATAGCGATTCTTCATTGTACTCTAGGCGCGATACGTACAGCGATTCTTCGCTAGTTCGTCCGCAGCCAATGGTAAATTAGTCTCGATATATATACGAGCGATCGTGTATTCCCATGGCTTCGTAACGATGACACCTTTTAGAAGTTGAGCTCTCGCGATCTCGATCTCGTCAACTGCAGCAGCAGCAGCAGCCTCCGCGCCAGTCCATTATATATTGTCTCGTTGAAGCGTGTCTCGCGGTGGTATATGCCGCACGAGCGCGTTTTGTCGTCGACAAACGAAATACACGACTACTAGCGCGCGGGTATACGCGGAAATGAGAATTTTCAACGGCTTGTTTCGACGATTACGCGCGCTCGTGCGAACTCCCATTGTTGATAGATCCCTATTCACGATGACGGGACGCCGCCGCCGCCGCCGAGACGCGTGTGTGCGAAAAAAGATGCCCGGACATTTTCGTTAATTTGGATCGTTTTAGAAAGTGCACGTGAGCGTTGCGTTGCTTGCATCCATGGAAACGTAAGTCGCTTCTTTTTATTTTCGCGTCGCCCGCGCGCAGCTTTCGTGTACTTACGTCGACTACGCTTGACTAATTATCTTTTCGACGCTCGTCGACTTTGAAGCGCCTCCGCGAATACACATACGACGCGCAGCTTTTCCACGTGTCATTACGAGGAGAAAAGGATTCGCGCCTCGCAACAAAGCCGCAGCGGCGCATCGTCATTAACTTCCGTGCTTCTCTTTGGCAAAATTCGAAACGAACCCAAATACACTTGTACTTTTTCCTCGTTCGAGTTGAATAATCCGTTGCGTTGCTCGTGCACATCGACGTCGTCGATATGTTTGAACGAGCGATCCTTGCATCAATAGCGAGCAAAACGTCGTTCGCAGCAGCTCCTCTACGTTCGAGAGTCGCGTCGTTTGCTCGGCGTGTACGAGTAAAAGTACAACGGCCCACTCGAAAGCTCAACGATCTTCTCAAAGGATTGAGTCAAGCACGAGAGCCTGACGGAGAACAATTAAGGCACCCCTCCGCGCGCGCGCGCACTGCAGCAGTGCGTAAGTACAGAAGACTTTGTCAACACAAGGTACTGCCATCGTCGTCGTCGCGATCTTTCATCGCAGTCGCTGCGCCGCCGCCGCCGTCGTCGTCGTTTTTCAGATCTTTACTCCTGTTTTACGGGCATCTCCTCGACGAGTCACTGGCGCGCGGCCACACACACACTTTTTCATGACTCTATAATTCCGCGCGCTTGACTCTCTCTCTCGTTCTCTCGGCAGGGCTCCCTTTGCTTTCGTACGCCGCGAGCTTTGAATGTCAACGGCAACGTACTTTGAAAAGAGCAAAGGATCTTTGCTATATATGTATGCAACTGCACACGTAGTCGCAGTCTGCTAGATTAATTGACTCGTTCGCGTGTATGTATGCCGTACGTTTGTATATAGGCGAGCACAAGCTAACTGCTGCTTGCCCAGCCACGACCTAACGTACATCTATACTAAGAGCCTGGCACGACTTTTTTAACTCGGAGCTTTTGAGGAAATAATTGCCGAATGGATTTTTGGCGGAGCCAAGTAAAGCTCGAGCCAGAGCTACGATGTAACACCTGCATATGCCGTGCCGCAGAATCGAGCGACAAGTCCGTTCTGGTCTGCAGCTTTAATTAGTTGACTCGAGTAGAGGCGCATGTGGCCATTCAAAGACAATAACATGCTTATAGAGCCGCCATGGTAACACACCAAGCGTGCTATCTCATTGTTTCGAATTGACGAGTCCAACGCGATGCAACGTACCTTCGTTTTATGGACGATCGAGGGAAAGACGCGCGAGGCTTGCCCACGATAATTGCAGAGCGTATTCGAATTGCCGCGCATACAAAATTGCAGCCGAGCGAGGAGCGTAGCCGCGCACACCGACTTGTATTATATATAAAATAAATAGTGGCATGAAAAAATTACAAGACACGAGCTGACGGCGCGATGAAAATAATAATGGTTTAACTGCGTATTGTTTCGCTACGCCGTGGGCGTATATCCCCCTCCGGGATTGGTCGATCGAGGCTCGATTGACCCGTGATATTTACTCGGTTCGCCGATAGCATGCAGCAGCTATATATAAGTGCAGTTGAAAGCTTGGCTATACGTAGCGATCATCGCTGTTATTACAACGATCGATTGTGACTCGCGATATATTCGCTTGATCGAGCAACGAGACGTTTTCGCCTCTCCTATGTACTGCTCCAAGACTCGATGCCTGGCTTATATTATATTCTTGTCAATTGTGTAACGCACAAGTGATCTCGATTCTTGTCAACAAAATGCAAATAACGTAAACTCCGCGATCGGACTCGGTTAGGCTTTACGAGTCGTGTTCTTCGACACCGCATAAACGATCGCGACTACGTATATAGCATTGAGTTGCGATAACTCGACTTGCATCGTCGCGCGCGTACACCAATAGCTCGTCCGTGAGTTATAATTGCAGCGTGAGCTCGTGTTAATTTTTCCTTTCTTTATTCCACGACGGCTCCAGCGACTCCTCGTCTTGCGATCATCCAACGACGACGGTCCGCAAGAAATTTTCATGTCTGCGATTTGAGTCTCGCGTTATTTTTCTAGCGCAGAATAATACACGCACGAAACGGCCATTGTCAAGCTCTTAAGTCTCGCGATATACTACTGCACGTATATAGAGGCGTGCGCGGATGCGCTTCGTCGTCGTCGAGCTTTGTTCGAATCGCCGCCGCCGCTGCACGAGCTGAACTTTCGCGCAACACGACCGACAGTGACGGACGCAGCGCGGAGGCATAATTGACTTACTGGAGCGCAAAATTTCTTTTGTTTGTTGCCGCGCGACGCACCTGCCGAGAACCAATTTCCCTCCCCGCTCGTGTTGTAAACGACTCGATTTCGCTGCTTTACGCGCTTGTCATTTTTACTTCGCCCAATGAGTACTTATTCCATCGCGTATATGGATTATCGTACTCGCAGATCTCATCCTACGATATTTAACGCTTTTGCAACATTTTTCTTGATAAAAAGTTCATTATTTCAAATGAATGATTTTGCAAACGTATTATTTTGATACCAGATTCACGAAGTTTCGTTTCATCACAAAATTAATTTTAACTTCGATAAAATGTTATTACCAGCATTCACAAATCTTTTCAAATTGAATATTGTGGAGCAAATCCAATAAATAGATTCTTCTATTTATTCGATTTGCTTATAATCATATACTATTATCAACTGGCATCACAGATAGGTATACTGCAATTAAGTAAGGCAATTTTTCTTGCGCCAAGTCTATCATTATTAACTGTTTTCATCCTTAGATGAAAATTCATGAGATTAATGGTTTAACAAAATGTTTCGCAAAGAAAAAATATTGTATTTGAGTAAAACTGTAATTAAAATTGAATGATCTTCGAAAAACGGTGAGCTAGCAATTGTAAGCGCAAAAAGCTTTTTCACGTTAAAAATCTTTAATAATAAAAAGAAAAAGTGAGCTTATGTACTTTAGTTAATTTATTGATGAAATACAGATAACATAAGTTTAAAGAAATTTTACAACGGTGGTACGAGATTGACTGAAAAATGAACTGCCACGTTGAAAATTTGTTTAGATCAAGACGCAAATTCAACGGTTATATTTTGGTATTTCATCGAAACGTATGAGGCGGCGCAGAGGCGAGAAGAGACACGGAGCTCGAATTCGCTCGGATGGAAGCAACAGCGCGGCGGAATCTAGCTGCAGTGCAGCCACGACGACACTAAGCGCGTGTTTCTCTCTCGTAAATTTATCAGTCATCGTTAAGTTCATGTAAAAGTCGATGGAAAAGTTGTAAAAAGAGCAGCGTCAGCGCAGCGAAAGAGGACTACGGCCGCAGGCAATAGTTGGCGCGAGCATCCGATCCTATATCGGCGAGGGAAATCAGCGCGTAAACGAGGGTCGATCTCGCGTGTGCAAGTGCAGCAGCCTGCGCGTCTGTATGTGCGCTCCATTGTCCCTGCTCGGTACTTAATTCTGCCGCGCGCAGCATCGACACACGACTCCCCTAACAACGTGTCTGCGCGCACAAGTGCATACATAGCCGCCCTACGAGTTGCCATACTGCGCGTACACCGATGCTACGTACGAGCTTCGCGGCGCAGCTATAGGGCGACGAAATATGCGAGAGCTCGGAAACTACTAGGACTCGCACTCGGCGCTGCAGCAATGAAAAAAGCTGCAGCTCGTGCTGGCGGAGATAAAAATCCCCCGTCTTATCGTTCGCCTATAAATGTAGCTTATTAAGCAAAAGTTATGGTGAAACTTACACCCCCTGCGTTCGACTTATCTTTCGCGCATGTGCGCTCGGCACGTATGCATCGGCGCAGGCAACAGTTGACTGACTTTTCTGGCCATTCGTGTTTCATTTCCAATCGTAGTTCGAAATCTCTCGACGTGACTGAGAAAATCAATCTCAGCTAGTGAGATGCAACTCGAACGTTAGACTAGCTGCGCAGAGCATAAGCTGCACATCGAAATAACGTAACAGCTCGTAATTGCTTTATCGCGGCGATGCTAATGCACTAGCAGTCTGAGCAGTCGAACAAATCTGCTCCGCTGTAAGAGCCAAGGCATCGGTACGATCGCTTTGAACGCAGAAATGCATTTGCTGCCAGCGAGGTAGCGAAAAAATTCGATACCTCGCGCAGTGGGCTCAAGATAAATATCGAACGAGAGTTAAATCGGAAAAACGAGAGCAGAGTACGCGCGACAGACAGCTGCTGCTGCTGCGAGGGATGCGAAAGCTCGTTGCACCGGAGGATTCGACTCGAGAGCGACGTTGCATTACGCAATGCCGGCGAGAAATTTCTATGCCTGAAAGACTTGTTCTGGAAAATCGAAAATGTCGAGAGCGGCTGAAGCGACGAAGCAAGAAGCAAAGAGCTTTTTCTTTTTCCTTTTTTTTTTATCTTTGCCCCTTGCTCTCTTATTGAACGACAACTCGGCCAATCTGCAAAGCTCCGAGCGCGGCATTATCTATCAATCAATCAAAATGTTTTTGTGCGCGTCGGAGTGTGTTTACATGTAAATCCGCATGCACAGACTGTCACAAAAAATATCATTATTCCTGCGAAGCTCTAATAAACACAAGTAATATACCAGTGCCACGTATAAAATATATTTGTGAACTTTATTGTTGAGATGCGAAAATCCTAGCTTCAATAGAATACAATGAAAGAGATCCATTAGAGAAAGTATCGTATCATTTTTATACATTTTCGAAAAAAAGTACATAATAAGAAAAAATGAGTTGGTTGCGAGGAGAAATGAGTTACATTTTGTACTCATTGTAAACATCGTAAAAATGGAATTCAATGGATGTATGTAATGAAAAATTTTAACTAAAAACTTTTGATTATTTCCAAGTTTGTTTAAAAAAAAATTCACTGAATTTCGAGAAATCTACGAAATTCATTCAACTCGTTGGAACCTAGTTTCTTGTTCATACCGGCACAGTTTTGTTGCAAAAATCAAAACTTTTTTTTAATCCAATGAGTTTGAAATTGAATAGATCAGACTAGATATGAATGAATGAAGTTAATGGTATGAGCTTGAAAAAGCCGCATCTCGCTCGAGTTTGCTTATATTTAAAGTAGCACAATAACCGTAAATAGATTTTCAACTTTATGCGGCGATCCATTCATAAAATAGGTATACGGATCAGAATAGTACTTCTTGCATTTAGATAAAATTCCTGAAAAAAGTCTGAAAGGACTCATTGATTATTCGATGAGATCCGTCACACATAAGAAAAAATTGCTCAACTTTTTCACATTCAGAAATAGAAAGCGGAGCGCGCCACGACAGACACATATATACGCGTACACGAGAGATCAATCGAAAGGTCAAAGTTCAATATTTTCAAATATATTTCTCGCATCGAAACGTGGATGTTGAGTCTCGCGCCAGTATTATTCGGATCAATTGCCGGCCGAAAGCCAAGCGATGAATTTTACGAGCAAAGGCTTGGCAGAGCCCGAGCATACAGAACTGCATCTCTGCGACTACGTAGTGGCCGCACGCACTCGTCTCAATGGGATCGGGACTCTAGGCCGAAGACGAGATTCCGCTACGAATGATTTTGCCTTATCAAAGTAACGCCATGCATACTCGAGCGCAGTGTGGGAGAGAGAAAGCCCGCCGCCGACGCCGCCGCTCGTCGACTGGCTGCGCGGCCTTAATTCATTCAACGATCGACTCTTAATTCATTGCGAATCGCGTGAGTATATAATGTGTGTGTGTGTGTGTTTGTGTGTTTATAAGCAGCAGCTGTCAGGCTCTCGCGCTGCAGCCGCAGAGAGCTCGCGCGTTCGGTCGCACGCAGACTTTTTTTTGCGCGCTCTCGAGCTATATGGTATAGCTGCAATATGGCGTTTTGCGCAATTTTACGAATAAACGTTGAAATAGCTGCTGCGCGGTGCGCGCACGATGCAGTTGCAATATAAGCTGTAGTAGTATGGTATAGCAGCAGCAGCAGCAGCGGCGGTGTGGAGCCACACCTCGAGACTCGAGGATACACGCGGGGAGCATATTATGTCGAAATCGAAACTCGCTGCACGTTGTGTGCAGCCGTAGCTATCCTTGCGCGCTGCACACGTCGAGAGCGCGCGCGAAAATTATTGATTCTCAGCCGCGCTAGAAGAATGCGCGCGATCGTAACGTGCGCGAGTGCGTGAGTGGCAACATCGACTTTGACTAAATAATTAGCTTCGCGCGGCTAAATTAGCCGAGTCGATACGAAGCGATCGCGTACCAGCTCGCGGCCGAAGAATGCATAAAGCTCTCGCACGCGTCTACGTTTTCTTTGTTAAGAAAATTACTGATTAGCCGCAGGTAGAATCGATGTCAAGGGGACACATGATCTAAAAGCCCAAAGAGACTGTCATTGACGCGCGCTCACGACTCACCTCTGCTCTACGCTCAAACAATAACTCTTTGAACATTGGACCTTCCTACGTCAATATTTTTCGACAATGAGCCACGCCGCGCCGAAGGATTTTCAATCACGAGCGTCATCGCAGCAGCGAGGACGATCGTGTGCGTGTTATCGGATGTACTTTTAGGTATCCTCGCGCTCACCCCCCCAAGGACTATCGGTAATGCTTCATTAAGTCGTTTATGCCAATTCCGAAGTCATCTCGATCACGTATACGATACAATATAAAGTACAATGGAAAAAGGTTGATAAAGCGCGTCGATGAAGCGCCAGCGAATAGGAAATTATGGAAAGCCGGTCAAGGTTCAAAAATCGCGCAAGATTATATTCTACGTAGTTTCTGGGTTAAGTAGAGACGTGCTTTCATTAGGAGAGGTCGGGAATAACGACGAGCTCGCCTCGCAGGATCTGCCGTGTGTATTTGTCCTACGCATAACAAACACGTCGCGCTCGATCCTCGCGTGCGACGATACCGACGCGACACCGCCGCAACTGCACCGCGCGATCACAATTCACACGAGACTTGGCTTTCCGATACAGCTGCAAGGATCGAGCTGATATACACACTCCGACTGCCAACCAGTTTTATTTCCATGCATATAAGCGCGACCGGAATACCTTGAAGATGTAATCGAGTGACTAATGAGCGCATAAATTATCGCGCGTGTACTACATTTTTTCCGAGATTGCAGAAAATTGATTTCTCCAATACTCGCACGATTCCTCGGAAATATATTCTCGTCGCGCTCGTATCAGTCTGGAATTGAATTTTGTATAAAAAAGAGAAA
Source organism: Trichogramma evanescens (assembly GCA_902732785.1). Lineage (NCBI taxonomy): Eukaryota > Metazoa > Arthropoda > Insecta > Hymenoptera > Trichogrammatidae > Trichogramma > Trichogramma evanescens. The sequence continues at coordinate 27,767 of CACVKI010146177.1, read as the reverse complement.
ATTAAATAAAATAAATATGAACAATTTAGCCGGATGCGCGCGGTAAAGCAGCCGAGCGATCGACAAAAAAGACCGGGGGTAAAAGAACATTTTGTGCGTAAAGATTTTTTGCCGAGGCACGAGTTGCTAGGCTCCGGGACGATGATAAGGGGCACTATATAGCTCGGCCAATGTAAATATAGATACGCGAGCTCATAATGTTGAATATATAGGCAGCAGACGCATGCGACTGTGACGTCGTAGACACGTGTAGCCCGAGAGGAGGCCGCCAGGGAGGGAGGCGAGATGTGGCGGGTGCTGGGCTGCTGCTGCTGCTGCTGCTGCTGCTCTGCACACGAGGGTATGTAGGTCAAGGAAACCGCGTGCGCTCGCATAGCCAGACTATATAGCGCATACCGAGTGTACACTACACGAGCTAGAGCGTGCCCGGAGAGTTTCGGACTACTCGAGAGAGCGCAATTTTAGCTGCGATCCCTACCTATATATCGACGCTCGCGCAGCGTGCCAGCATAGTAGTAGCGGTATAACAGGCCAAGAGCTGCTGCTGCTGCTGGCCACTGCCTCGACGCGCAGGGTCATGGCCGGGAAAAAGTGACGCCTTCGCCTTGCCAAACTTTTCCCGGGCTCGCGCGCTACTATCCGCCGCCGACCGGCCAGCAAAATTGACGTATCGATGCAGCGCGTGCATCGACGATCTCGCAGCTCGACCGACCGAAATATCCCAGTGCGAGCGCGACCGACCAACCCCTTCTAATCGCTTCATCGTTATTATTATTATTTTTTATAAATATAAAAACTTAACTCGGCTCGTTCCATTGTGTCACGTGGGCAGCTGCTCTTCCTTTTCTTTTTTACATTCGCAGAATCCCCCACCTAATTGCGATGCAGGTGAGCAGCTGACGCTCTCAATTTCGTTACGTTGACCCAATTATCTGCGCGAGCGAGGGCTCGCTGCTCGGCTTTCTTGCGTGCGTATACGCGAGAACCACCCGAGCTACATTCGAGACCGTGACGCTTCGCGTAATCCAAGGCTCGAGCGAAAAGTTATCCCATTTTAAAGTGTGTATAGTATATGGGACACGACTCGAAGCTGCGAGCTCGAGTCTCGAAACTTTTTATTGTTAAACTGTATAGTTGAACCGAACGAGGAACTTTTTTCGACGCGGCAATTACGAGCTACTTACGAGGGGCGCGAATCGAAATTGTTGCAATTGAAATCGTTGTTAAAAGACTTACCTATCATGAGAAGAGCTACGGCTATGTGGTCGCGGCCAGTGGCGCGCAGAGCTCCGAGGAGCGCACCCGCACCGGCGCAGACGAGGCCGACGACGCCGACCCCGAGGATGGACCAGCGCACCGGCGGAGATCCCAGACCGCAGCACTGCTTCGGCACGGCGTCCCTGCAACAGCAAAAACACACCAACGTTCACTGACCCACTGACCCAGAGCGCGCGCGAGAGCCTACCGCAGCAGCAGCTCCAGCAACTCTCTTTTCCTCTATCGTATATACATTCGTACACCTTCTTCCGAACGCAAACACACACACACACACACACACACACACACAAACATACACATGCACATTCGCTTACAACTGCATCAGATGCATAGCATCCATGCACTCACACGTGCGCACATGTACAGTTTCGAGAGCCAACTTCCTGCGGCTCTCTCTCTTTTCTCTCTCTTTTTTTTCGTTTTTTATCCAGTACACATATACGCTCGCATGAGATGTAATACATTCATCCCCAGCCTTTTCTTCACCCTTGTTTTTCAGTTAACTAAAATATTTGCAATAAATCAAACGGTTTAGTAGATAAACTTAATGCGAAAACCAGTAGCACTAAATCATGGATTCGTCTAATAATCGGTCTATAATTCGAGTCGGTACTTTCGCTGATAAAGTATATGGGAATTTTTTAACAACGACTTTACATATTGCCGATTTCGAGTCATCGATGAAGCGATTTAGCGGAACTGGTTCGAGAACTTTTTTTTCCCAAATGCAACGCACTCCCGAGTTGTAAGGGAATAGCTGCTACTGCCTCGACGATTGGTATTTAAAGCAGCCTATTTGTTTATGCAGCCAATTAAGTTTGCTGAAATGTGCAGAGCAATGAAAGCTTAATCAAACGTAATGCTCATTCGGTACGTTAGCATTGAAAAAGACATTAGTCTCGAAGTTGAAGCTCGAGCCGTTATAATTATGTAAACCTGATCGAGCCTTCGGAAGTAGCGTATGCAAATTGTGAGCTCGAAAATTGACTAATTACAAGTCTTGACTTGCAAATGCTATGCTATACGCAGCAGCTCTCGGTCTCGTATAGTAGCTTTTAGGCGCTGCTGCGAGCTACATAATGTAACGATGTTTGCGTGCACACTGCTTTGTCGCCAGGGATGAGCAACAGAGCAACACATATACGCGCGAACAAAAATAAATCGTGTTTTCTACGCGGACGTTGATCTTTTTTCGTTCGACTATTACGAGTCTTCATTTAAGTTTATGCATTATTCTAGTTAAACGAGGTTAATCTGCTGTTTGCGAGCCTTCATGACTTATTTGCATCTACTTTTTATACATAGTTTTTAAATTTAATTATAAATGATATTATGAAGGCAACTAAGCGCTGCAAAGAAAAATAGCATCACCTAGATTTGAGTACGCTTGAATTTTAATGCCACGCTGGGAAATATTTAGTCCTTTAATTACCTTTGACACGTGACTGTCGAAAATACTCTTACTCGAAGAGATTTTCGAGAACAATATTGAAACGTACGCAAAATATTGTATGCTGCCTTTTTGTCTCACGGATGTATACTCTCGTTTTTTCGTTCGCAACCGCACTTGTATAGCCATTCGTACTTGCATAATTGCTATCGTTCGTTTGAGAACTTGGCCGCTTTCCTTTTTCTTTCTCGACGAGCGAGTTGGCAGCGGCGTCGCGGCTGCACAGTCGCAGCAACGAGCCTAACAAAAGGGAAAGAGATTATTTACTTTTAATGGCTTTTCACATGGGCGACGAGGATCGCAAGGCGTAGATTCGTGCTATATAGCGTCCGACTGGTATAATCGACCACGCTATACCTCCTCCACAGCCACTCGCTCGATCGATTCGTTTGCGCATTTACGTAATTTGCATTGGCGCGGGGAAAGGATGCGAAACGCAACTAGCGAGAAAGCCATAGCTCCGATCATACTCGAGAGTCTCTGATCGCTTTTCCTCCTTCTCTCATTGATCGGCCGAGGCAATCGCGCTGATTCGAACAAAGAGCGCCGCATCTGTGTTATTTCCACTTTACGGCTATTATAGGTCAAGTCTCGGCGAGGATTTCATATCGCACAATGCCCGCTACAAATTAATCGGGGACTTCTTCCTTGCCTGGGCTATCTGCGATTGGACTGGAAATCGTGACATTACGCTTGACCCAGCGAACGAACGAGCTCGTCAGGAAGCGCCATCAGGAAGCACGAAACAAACCTGTCTCGCTTATCGTTGACCAAAGAAAAGTGTTGACTCGTTTTGGGCCCGGCTTGCACGTCGACCGACGCGCTTTCCTCGCACAAGAAAATCGATAGGAAAAAAAAATGCGAATCGAAATCGCCACGGTGTTTTTCCAAAGGAAAGCGCACGAGCTGCACTCGTAAACGCTCTGTTCTATTACGAACCAATCAGAGCAGTTTATAATCTAAGTTAGCCGGAGCAAGTGAACAAGTTATGCAGCTACAAATTAATGAAAATTATTCTTTTATCTCGTTTTTCTCACACTTTTTCATTGGAAAAATAATGAAAAACAACGACGCTCGCGTAAGGAGCTCAAGGCATATACTATACAATATGTATGCATCGCGCTCGAGAGAATGAGAGATACAGTCGACGCAGTAATCGAAGTGAAAATCTTCGACGATTATATCGATGATCGAGATTCGACGAGGTAGAGCGCGGTGCAGCGTATATAGGCGAGCTAACATACACAAAACGGGCTTTTTTTGCCGAGCTCTACATAAAGCGAGTTGGAAAAGTGAATCCTCGCTCGAGCAGAGATTACTATCGTTCGTCAAAGAACTACTTGCTTCAACTTTCCTCTCGCTTTGGAGCAGAGTGTGTGCGCAAGCCGAGAATTGTAATTACTTCACCGATGAATGAGATGATGATGGCAATTGTTTTTTGCAATGTGGGTCAAAAACATAAACCCCAATTAGTTAAACAAAATTTTGTATAAATAAAGCCAAGTATTAATTGAATATTATATATTGTATAGAGATGTGCTTGTATATAATCACTTAAGTGTACTTTCCCTCTTGGGGGTGCGACGCCCAGAGTCGACGCCACCTAGCTGCAACGAACGTAAACAGCAGTACACGTTTAAATGCTAACGCACAGCGCACGCGGATGCACCTCGTATTCGCACACGCACTTCCTTGATAATTTACTGCGCGCGTTGCACAGCAGTAGGAAAAGGAAGAAGGAATTTCCGACTTCTGGTGCGGTTCTTTTATCGTCTGCGCGTAAAAGTATATAATATAATTGCGGAGCTTCGTGTTTGTTTATTCCCACGACTTGCTCCACTAGTGTGTAATGGCATTGTTGCATCTACATCTCGCACGCACACGCATCGAGTTATATAGCTAGAGCTCGCAGACGAGCTATTTCCTATTTTCCTCGGGCTTGCTTTTTTTTTACTACTGAAAAATTATATCCAGAAGTTGCCGTTACAGCAGATGTCACTTTCACGATTCTTTTTTGCCGGGCCGAATTGCAACACTGTTTAACCGATGTACGCCAGAAAAACTCTTTGTTCGGTTGCTTCAATCAGTCATTCATTTTAGTCGCTTGTATTGCTTAAAAGCAAAGGATTTTCCATCGGTTCAACAATAAACTCACCCGCGAATCAAACGATAAAAATATCCGTTTATTTGGTTTGAAGAAAGTTCACAGAAATACAAGGCAAACAACTTGAAAATGTTCTGTTCATTTTCTAATTTTATTTTAATATCACAGTATGACCTATTTCTTTCATTAAAGAAAAGCTTCATTGCACAGAAAAAAGTGTTCTTTTAAAGAAATATCTATATTTGTATGAAAAAAAAAATGGATTGTTAGTAGAAAAAATTCTAAAGAGAATGAAAAATCACGATTATAGCAAAATATTTTAACGAAGGATTAACGATTTCGGCAGGCACGAATAATAATGAATACGGCAAAGTCACAACAAAGTATATTTTTGTTGTTGACCGGTCTAATTATTTTTACTAGTTATTTTTTGCACGTAGAAAAGATGAAGTAAAGAAAATTGACAAAAGAGGATTTAAGTCGAAAAGTAATCGATCGAGGGACGACAATACGCTCGAGGACTGTATAGTGGGCTCGTACAAGAGATAGAGGGCGAGGGAAGCATATAGAGCCGAGTCGTTCAGCACGATCGGTTTAACCATACGTCCTGCAGAATATAATAACAGACACGCTCGATACCCGAGGTTATTATAGCCATCATAGGTGCTTACGTGTATAGATATACACACATGCGGGGATGGCTTCTATACAGCCGCAGCATCCAAGCGCATTGGTATAATATCGGAGCAGTTATTGGATATGGAACAGGCGATATCTCGCTCATTGACTCGTGCGAGCTAGACGACGTCGACGACGACGAGTGTCAGCGTTGGCTGTTGACACTTGTATACATTGTGTATGTGTTTGCAAAGCTATATGTATGATACACGCGTGTGTAGACGCGCGCAGTTGAGGTTGACGCGGCGCGTATATAGGTACACACAGCCCAAGCGATGCTTCATAGCTATATATGTATTTATGTATGGCTTCCAGACCACAAAACCCGAAGCGAAGCTGCACAGGCGGTGGCCAACGTGCTCGAAGCCAGCAGAGGCTTGCAGGCAGCAGCACGTCAGCTACAGCCGTGAGCCGAGCCGAGCCGAGCTAGCTGCCAGGATATATATTTTAGATTGGACTTTCTACTTCATAGGTTAAGTGGATTACTTGCTGTGTGCGGTGCAGGCCCGCCACAGCGAGAGCACAGAGCCGTTTTTCCACTCGAGTCATTTTTCCAATTTTATTCGGCTCGCCGTCAGCAGCTCTTGCTGCTGCTACTGCGCTCGATGCTCCTTTGCCCTAGACCTGCGCCATTCGATTAGCTCCGACGAGCCGTACTTTATAATAGTCGGCCGCGAGTCGAGACCGATGAGGATTAACTCCTTTTTTTGTCGCGAAGTGCGCCGCGAAACGAGCGTATTTAGAAAGAGAAAGCTCGCATCGAAAGTCCGAAAAGGACAACGACAATGCGGCGCGCTCGAGACGACGCGAGCCGCGCGCCTCGATCGATGCAAATGGGTTAATTTCATCTTGCATTGTAATATCGCTAGTCTCGTCGCTACTGCGCCAGCTGCAGCGAATATGTATATATACTCGTAATGCTTTCTTCATCCTTTCAATAGGTGCACGTAGCAATGTACGGTTGCTCGAACGTAGAGTGATGCTATTCGGCTTGAAGGTATATCTATACGAGCAGCTCTAGCAATACAATTGCTCTTGAATAAATTGAACCTACACATAGATATATAATGTATTTATGCCCTGACGCCATAGCGCGCCTGACGTTGCGATTGCACCCATTCACGATGCGACTTTTGCCCGAGCGAGGATAGACCGCGGCACATTTATTTAGAAACTATTTAATCTCTCGTGCCGTGCACTAGAGCCTCGGCGCATCGATCCTCCGGCTGCACTCCTATATAAACCTACGTTTCTTCATGCAATCGCGACTCGATTCCTATACGATGTAATCCTGTAATACAGCGCCAGTAAAAAATTCATGCGTCGAAATACCTAAACACCGTGTTTATCCCCGCCAGCGCGCGTTATCTCGCACGAAATATAAGCGCGCGCTATTTATTTTATAGTTTTACACCGCATCGATCCGCAAAATCTGCCGGCGATAATCGCGTTAAAATGCATTTATACTCGTTTTCTTGTAAAACGCGCAAAGTGCCAGCGAGAAACGCTCCGAGTCAAATTTTCCCCAAATGTTCCGTAACTGGACGTAAACGGCGCGCCGTACTCTTTCACCTCGACAAATTGCTTCAGCATTGCAAACATTCGTTAATTCCTTTGGCGGAATTATTGGGCTCGCGCGGCCTCCCACTTTTCGGCCCGCGCGCGTACACAGTACTCCGCGCCGCAGTATATATTTTATGTATTTTCGTTTTGAGGCAGTTTAACGGCGCTCGCTCCGATTGGAAATCTGTCCGTTTTTATTCGACTCGAGTCGACTCGGTATGTGTAAACTTTTGATACTTCCGACACGTCTTTTCGTTTTTCCGCGCTCAGTGTCACAGTCTTTGAAATATACGTATGAATTTTAAAATACGTCGGAGCTGCTCTACTTTATCGGAAGTCAAGATAATTCAGCGGTGCAGCTTCACATCGACGCCAACGTAGGCTGCTGCTCGTGTAGCAGCAAGATGAATTGATTACCGTATACGAATTCTCGCATCCATACGAGTGCACAATGTAGATGTGTGTGTGTGTGTGTGTGTGGGTAAAGCTGAAAATACTCGCGGCGTAATGGACATTTATTCGCGGCGCGGCAAGATCGATAGCTGATAGCGAGCGAACTTGCTAAGACTTTGGTAGCGTTGGCGCGAGATAAAGGGGCGTCGCTGGTATACGCGTGCCGCAAAAAAACCATCGAAAATTTCCTTATTGATGGCGCGCACGCCATTTCCGATGTGGGCGCCGGCATGTATCTTATACTCTTCGCGCCCGTGTTATTTATTCGCTATTATTTTGCGATTTTTTCACAATTCCACCAACATTCGCGTTTAAATTGAATTCATGAATCAACAATGTTCCAACTTATCTATATTATATCTACCTGCATTCGCAAGCGAGACAAGTAAATAAGAGAATAAATTTTGTAGATACTTCAATTTTCGCCATTTTAATTGACGAGCTGCAGTTTTATTTGTAAGTTGGTATCTCTTGAGAAAAAAAAATATGAAATGAAGAGGAATGAGTTTGGAGCAGCGAGAGACGCAAACTCATTTAGGCAGGAGTTTTCTGGGCGCGAAATAGCCGTAATGCTGCACAGACGCCTCGCTGTATAGCACGAGTCGCAAAAGTCGGAGCATATTTTCCTAATTTCCCTCGGCAGTAGCAGCGGCAACGAGGCAGACGCGCGCGTCGAGCAGTGTATATATATACGCGCGTGCCAGTGTGCATTGCGAGGAGACGTGTCTCGACGAGAGCCGACGGACGACGAGCTCCTCGACGCATCCGGACAACCTTAGGTAGGACGTAAACGATGAGCTCTCGTTCATCGTCGTCGTCGTCGTCGTCGTCGTCGTCGCTAACACGCGCGCCAAACATAAATCTCCAACGACATTATCATCAATCGAAACTGACGTACGGTAAAAAGGAGGAGCTCGCCCCGAGAGAAAAAAAAGGGGCAATCAATAGCGCCGTGTGTACCTGGGCTTATATTCTACCAGTGGCGCGTATGCAGACGCGCAATTCGACGCTCGAGCCGAGAGAAAAATAGCGCCGACGCCTCGGAGAAAAGCCAGAGAGCTATTACGTACAAATGTGAGCAGTTCTCTAGTCTCGCGCTCGTTCTATACTAGCCACGCGCGCCAGACAAGGCAATATAGATATATGCATTGCGGTGGTGGCGGCAACATACTTTTTGCGTTCTGCAATTACTCGCGCTTATAATTTACACATATCCAGTGCAGAGAGCCTCGCGCTGCACACGCGCTCCGGCAGATCCGAAGCAATGAAAATTGAGTCGCTTTGGAGCAACTAAGAGAGAGAGAGAGAGAGAGAACGAGCAACAAGAACGAGAGAGGTAGGTACAAGACGAAGAAGAATCAGTGATCTCAATTTTCAACTTTCTCGCAACGATGCGGTTATGTATATTATACACGTATACCGTATACATATATTTGCAGCGGCGTGCATGTGTGTGTGTGCATAAGGCTCACTTTCCCAAGCGTATAAAATGTGCCTACAAAAATCGAGCAGAGAAAAGTTTAAGGTGGGGTTTTACCAACTATGTATACTATCTGCGCTCGATATATAGTCATTCTCTTTCTCTCGAGCTAGCCTCGTTGCAGAGATCGCTGCGGTGCATGCGGCTTCCTCTGTGCTGGGGCTCTCAGCCATTCCACGCGATTTTTTCCGATTCCTGCGAGTCTCCTGCAATTGCTCTATAATATCGCCGAGAGGAAATATTCGTTAGTACATGGCACAGCAATCGTCGTCAAAACCTCGACTCATTTCGCTGAACGTGCAATATCACAGTAGCAGCAGCAGCAGCAACAATAATAATGGGCCTCGGCAAAGCGTAGAGTTGCGCGACTCGTAGCTTCGTTTACCAACAATTAATTATGACTCAGAAAAGTGTGGAAAAATCAATTAAGCCAGCGTCTCATTGGCTCTCGACGACGGCGACGTGGCTCGAGAAAATTTTGAGAAAGAGAAAGAGGAAGAAACTGCAGTCGTTGTCAGTTGCACTGATGCTACACTGCGGACCTAATGAAATTTTACGCTTTCCGAGAATGAAGTTGCCGGAGCGGGCAGAGACATAGGTATACGCTGTATGGTTTGTCGCTTCGTGCGCCGTACGCCGCGCCGCGGGTGTAATAAAGCTGATTGAATTTCGAATGCTGCTACAGCAGCAGCAGCGCTTCACTTTCTGTCCTACATTCCGCGCGTTAAATTCGCGTATTTTCTTATTTCTCTCCCTCTCTCTTTCTCTCTCTCTCTCTCTCTCTCTCGTCGTCGAGCTGCGATTGCGGGAAGAGGAGCGAGAATAACGTCGCTGCAGCGGTAAGGCGCAAAATTAACGTATACACGTCGGTGTGCGCTCGAGTCGCTCGATTCAACGTAATTACAGGTATCATCTTGATTAAATGGGCTTTGAGGGCACTTATGCGCGCGCGAGCTCGCTAACAAACGAATGTCCCGACTGCCGAACGACGTCCGGCCTGCCTGCCTGTCTGGCAGCTCGACTTGCAACGCGCGCTTCGGAGACAGAGAAAAACTACGCGAAATAATGTTGCCACGTCTGTGTACAAGACAATTTCGTCGCCGGTTACTTAGATTTCCCGACGCTAGGTGTCTATTTAGCGATATATTGCGGTTTCCACAAACGGCTAGGATCCGATGAGTATACATAAGAATTATGTTCAATTTTCATATCTAAACATTGTATCTTATGTTGGACTGTTGCCTGTTTTTAAAATTTTTTTAATATAACTTTGAAACCAAAGCAGCTACAGTAATTAGAGAAAATTTAAGAAATTGAATCATCTTTTCAATGAATTTTATTTCGACCCGATCGAATAAGTATTTGATGAGAAAAATGAGGAAAACGTAAAGTAAAAGACACGTACAGTAAAACGTGTCTTTTTTGAAAATTTGGAAAAATTCAATTCTTGAAAAACTGGAGTATATCAACGCAGTGCACTGTCAAAACGTTTTCTTCTCAGCTCGCTATGTAACTGCGTGCGCCAAATTCGCTCGAGCAGAGACCGACGTTGTAGTCGCTCGACTCCGAGTGCGTATCGCAGGAACATCTTTAGAAGCGCGTACACAAGATATCCCGGTAAACCGCGCGCATGTGTAAATCGAGGCCTTTGCATCGCAATTGGAAAGGCGCATTGAAAGTGTAAAGAGCGATCCAAACGTACGAGAGCCTGCGTGTACGTGTGTGCGCACATCCTTTTCAGTGAGATGTGTGTTTGTGTGTGCGCGCGTGTGTATGTAAGCCTGCGTCGGAGTATACGCACACACGCATGGGTACTTTAAACGCGAGTTGGACTTGTAACGGTAAAATAAAGCGCACACCGCCATGCATAATATACGCGTGTCACTCTATTTTACATGCAGCTTTACCAATTACTTGTACCGAAGATTATCATTGGACATTTCATTTTACGATTTTTAGATTATTGCTACCTGCATGTCAATGAAATTTTACAAATCAAAGAAAGTTATGAATAGATTTTTTAATTAATGAGAACAATGAATTTAAATAAAAAAATTATGATTTGTCACCGATTGAAATAATTTATGTCAATAATAACAGTTGAATTATTGCGTACGTTTGCGACACGTGCATGAATTTCAAAAACATATAAAATAATTTTAACGATATTAGCAAATTTTATGTAAAACAAATCGGAATGAATTTTTGAAAAATACAAACGTATTGTCTAAAGAAATATAAACAGCTAAGAATACAATGATAAATTTTACTGCAATCGACAGAGTCACGTTATGCAAATACATTACAAGACGGTGATTATCGATATCTGTATTAGGAATATTACTGTAATGATGGATAGGCGAAAGAGAAAGCTCGATCGAGACAATATGTTGATAGTGTGCGCGAATCAAGCCCATATGCTATAAATTATAAAGATGTCGAGAAATAATAAATATGATTTACAAAAGATGATTCGAGTCGGAGGATATGTCAGAGGTAGAATTGCAACGGACATCGATGCCAGCAACACCTCCGCTGGCAATTGATCGGGATTTGAGTATTTACGGGATCGGTAATCACACTCATCACGAGCTTTATTACGACGCAGTCGGCGAGGAAAATTCACAATCGGCCACAAATATACCTCGCACTGCACGAAGTTGCGCAAGCTATCATTATGAAGTCTGTTGAAGCTTTACCCGTATATAGTGAAAGGTAAAAAAAAATCTTGGTACACGATGTTTCCGGTTAAGGTCCGAAGCTTTTCTAAAGCGTGGATTTTCTATAACCTTTCGCACGATCGATTAAATAGTTATTTTCTGTGCTGGATACTGACTGTATGATGAAATTTTGTCTTGTTCTGTTCTGTTATGCCGTTGATAAGTTCAATAATTTATTATATCAAGTAGAGGCAATCTTGAAAGTATCGTGCGAAAACTCAAATGCTCAATTATCGCTCCAAGTTCAAAATGTCAATTTTAATTGCAACATTATACATCGAAACTTGTTGAATTTTAAAAATTATACGGGTGGAGCTGAATCTTAAATCTTTCTGCGTTGATTCCCACAATCGTCGATGCGTGCAGACCATAGAGGCGGAGATTACATTCAGACATATCTGAAGATCTGGGTAGATAAGTTTAGAGTAATGAAGTAACGCATTGTCCTTTATCAACGTACATTGCGCTAGCTCTTAACGAATGAGCTTATACGTTAACAGAATTTTTATTAAGAAAACTTTGTCGGCAACCGTACAGTTGTGGTATTTCATTCGAAAGCGTAAATTATCCAGTTCTTCCGATTAAGAAACACGTACGAGTAGGTAATTTGCTTGCGGATCGTCGCTTTGAGGGCTCAATAGAGCCACACCGTTGCCGGAAGTGGAGGTGTGCACTGCTGCGAAGATTACCTATTATCTGTACACGACTTTCAAACTCGAGATTAGACGCACTAAAAGTCCAGGTAATGCGTTATTTACCCATGTGTATTTACAATTACTCATCGATAAATAAGTTTACATTATCTGATTTGCTATATCGTCTGATTTCTACATATTTATTACACCCACTCGAAATTGTTGACAATAAACCAAGGTAAAATTTCCATCTGCGTCGTTGCTTTGTCGCTTCTCTCAGAAAATCGCGCGCAGATGGAAAAATGATGCTGCGTCGAAGAGACAATGAGAAGAACAAGTCTAACCGGTGTATTCATTTCCGGGAGTTCATTCCGAAGATTCACTTTTGTGTCTTTCGAAGCGCAACAAAGGCCTTGACGGCCTCTGCGCGCTGCGAAGAGTGAAAAATGATAGCTCGCGTGCATGTGTGCCTCCTCGAACTCGAGCGCGCGGCAGGAGTACGATGCACTATGGGGTACCGCCGCATCATCGACCTTTTTTGCATCCGCGGCGCAGAACTGGTCAGGACGAGTCTGCCGCGCGGTATCTCTCTGCAAGGTCGCGTACGCACACACGGCTCTCTCTCTCTCTCTCTCTCTCTCTGTTAAGTGTTACGAATGCACACACGCGTATCGTGACACGAACGCGCTTCGTCTCATTCCCATGATTTGCGCAGCTCACCCTCCAGAGAAGCATTTAAATTCGGACTATCCTTACGCCAAGGTGAGACGAAGGCAACATTCACATTATTCTCGTTAACGAACTAAATTTCACCTTTTGATTTATGCGAACGTTTGATTTATCGCATCAATTTTCAAATTGCTATCGGAACTATATGCAGTATTGACGATGAAAATAAACCAAAGGCAACCAAAGTTTATAATCGATAATTTTAATACTTTTTTTTTTATTCCGAAAGTAATTGCGATGGCTCGGAGAAACTAGTTGAAAAACTTTTGGCTTAAATGATCGATATTTCAAGCGAGCTCGCAGTCTTGTCCTAAAAAAACATACATCGGGTAGAATGTTTTAATACGGCAGACTCGGCCCAATTGAAGCTCGCTCTTTCGACATAGAAATAACAACAGCTTTTCTAGTACTGCGCATTAAAGCTTTGTGCACATATATATGCCTAGTGTATACACGAGTTGTCGAGTTTCAAGTATCTTTTCCCTCGTTGCAGTTAATTTTGCGCGCAAAAGCTCCCTCCCGGCTCGTGGCTTAATTGAACTGCTTATTTTCGGTTCAAGTTCATATCAAGTTTGGCGTGCCTCTACAGCCGAGTAGCAAGATGGGAATTAATTATTCGCGCAGCTCTTATTGAACTAGGAATTAAACGCATAGTCTTGAGAGGTGAAACCTATTTTACGCTTGAGTCTAGTCGTTTTGATAATTTGCTCTTTTAACGTAGATTATTTCGACTTGATAAAATCATTGGACAATTATAATGATACAGATAGTTATTATACAATATGTATTGGAAAATTGCTCGCAATTAAAGATCGGTCTGCGATAATAACAAAGGCACAACGATCTTTAAATGCAAACGATCCAATAGGATGAGTGATATCAATTTGTTAATCTCTGCGCGCACTCGAAGATGAATACCCGTTAAACATTTAGACAATCAAAATGGGAAAACCGTTTCTGAACTGACGCGCCAAAGGGCCAATAATGATGGAATACAAGCATACGCACACGCGTACACACACACAAAGAGAGGAACATAGATGCGATGGAGAGAACGCGATGAGAAGCAAGCGGGGTAGGTTACTGACCTGCCAAAGGCGGAAACGCTGGCGGGCACTGGGAAGGGCAAACCAAGGCTGAGCCCTCGAAGTCCAAGGTGCGGCGGTGGCGGATGCAGGAAGTGTCCGGTTGGGCCCACCAGGGGCACGGCACTGCCTCCGGCGGGCGCGACCGGTGGAGGCACGGGCGCACAGCCGGCCGGCACGAGGCCCGGGTAGCTCGGCGGCGGGGGCAGGACCCCGCAGGCGTTGTTGGCTGCGGCGACGGCAGCGGCCGCGGCCGCATTGGCGTTGGCTCGCTGCATGGCCCTCCTGTGGTGGCGGCGCATGCGACGCTCCCGACGCCGAGCGTCGCGCAGCTCCTCCGAGAGCAGGTCGGCTCCCGGGGGTGGCAGCAGCAGCGGCGGCGTCTGGAGCTCGGTCTGGGCCTCGGTCGAGACGAAGGAGCGCACCAGCGGCGGCGCCGCTGGCGGTCGAGCGTCGACCTCATCGGTCGAGATTGGTTCCGCTGTTGTTGTTTGCTGCTGCTGCTGCTGCTGCTGGTCGAGCGCCGGAGCTAGTAAGGCCGCTACCGCCGAAGGGGCTGGCGGCGGCTCGGCCTCGACCCGGACGACGCTCACAGGCTTGGGGGCACTCTCTGACAGCGCCCCGGCCATCGTACGGTCCTGAACATGGGGCTCCACGCTGCGCGTCGGCTCCCCCTCCTCCTCCTCCTCCGGAGTCGCTCTAACGGCGCTCTCTTTCTTCTCGCCGGAGTGACTGACTCCGTGTGCTGGATGCGCTGCTGCTGCTGTTGCTGCTGCTCGGTGTTGTGCAGACTGCTCTGTCTCTCCGCTACGAAGTCTCCTTACGCCGATGGGCCGTGACTTTGTTGGCCGACGAACGAGGATTGGATGAACTGGAGTTATTGCTCGTACGAGTCTCGAAGTGAACGGTCAGCACGCGCGGCAAGGAGTGTCCCGCCGACGACGTCGACGACGAGCGATCATCGTCTTCGGTGCAAGCTCGATAGCGGCCTCGACTGCAAGTCTCGCGTGACCGATCCTCGCTGGCCCAGAACGGCCGTCTCAGGCATCCTGTCGGCGACAATGGCAGTTCTGCTGCTGCTGCTGCTGCTGCTCGCAACTGAGTTCCCGTTCCCTCGGAAGAGACCAGACTCCTTCCTGACTCCTTCCAGAGCAGCCTGAAACAACATTTAATAGGCTTATTATTCAGGCAAATGGCATCTTGATGTACAACGCGGCTTAGGGCTACCGCACGCACACACGCTGCAGTCATGCTCTTTCATCTCGTGCATGCATAATTGAGCACGCAACAGAGTTGTGTATTTATTTTATTTATATATAGGTGTATTAACATATGCCAGACGGTATATGAATCGCAGTTAAGATGCAGGGCCCGACGATCAGCGAGTAAGTACTTGGGTCTGGCGCGCGTGTTTTGTTCTTCTTTCGTTGATCGGCGGCGGCGCAGCGAGCGAAACGCACTTACGGCTCATTCTCGTGGAATAGTATAGATATTAACCGCCTCGGCTGTACATACGCACGCACATTATATATATAGTATTCCAACTTGATTGATGCGGCTTTACGGTAGTAGGCCTTTTTGTCGCTCTATCCTATATCGCCTCGTCGTACGTACGTACGTATACGTAGGTAAGTTAGAGTCGGTCGCAGCAGAGAGCGCGAGCTGCAACATGATTATTGTTATTAATGATGTTGCTCTTTATTGTGCTCCCTCGTATCGAGTACATTCGTACGATGACCCTGCGCGAGGCTTCGCGTCAAGGATGTATAAAGCGCGCTGCTGCACTTCGACTCTGTATTCTGCGCAAACACGCGTGCATTCAACGGCGGCAGCAGCAGCAGACCCTTCGAACGATTCGAGCGAGTGCAAATATCGCGTGCCGCCTCTCCGATATTCCAAGACGTGTTGCTGCTGCTGCTGCTGCTGTTGCACGAATAATTGGGACATACTTCGAGTCGAAACTTTGTAGAGTAAATTGCGCGCAGCAACATTTATCGTCGCCGCAGCAGCATGTATAAATATATCGCACAGGATCGCCGCCCCCTTCCTCGAAACCGCGCGCGCAACAACAAATTGTCAAGATATTATAAGAATCGAAAATCGATCGTGATCGCGAGGCGCGCGTCGATAAAAATCCGCTAAAAGGCATCCGCCTCTCTCGCGATACCATATAATAGAGAAATGTGTATTTGAAGAGGGGAAAAAAAGGCGAGTTGTACACGCTCCGCGGACGGCGCGTGGCCGATATTACAAAGCTCGTTGAGCACTGCCACAGCGTCATTATTCCCGAAACAATGGCAACGTATATACGTATTTATAACGGAGCGCTGCTGCACGCACGGCGAGCCTCGTGCATTGAAACGTAGGCTGTCGTAAAAGTGTGCACCTTCGATCGGCCGCAGACAATGTAAGTACGAGCGCTCATATAATACACATACTCGCATAGAGGGAGAAAGATCACTAAGAGATGCTCGCGGAGAGAGAGAGAGAGAGAGAGAGAGAGAGAGAAAGAGAGAGGGGAAAGATGCTGCGTGAGTATCGCAAGGTCCATTCGATCGGCGCGTGGGCCGAGGGCCCTTCATGCCCCGCGATAAACAGCGAAGAGCAACTAACGCGTCGGACGCGCTCTATCCCCGAGTGCAGGTAGGCAGCTATCGTCTCTAGTCCAGCGCTAATAACTCGACGCGGGTATATCGATGCATACACGTACGCAAGGCAAATGTATATAGGAGCAGCGCATGAGGCTGAGTCGGCGCGAGAGGTGCATATATACGAACTGGCTCTCCCGCGCGCTCGCGACTCAGCCTGCGCTGCAGCCAGCAGCAGCAGCAGCAAATAACGAGGCGCGAGAATCGCGATGGGCGCCCGCGACCGACGCACGAGAGAATGTGCTGCACGTACATATAGCGTATACCGCGCAGCCGATCCATCCCGAAGCTCGAGCGACTGCTGCACGAGCGCCTATACCTATATACATCTCTTTCTCTTCTCTGGTGCAGACGCACTTCGCTAACTGTGCACGTTGCACTGCAGCAGCTCAGGCCGTGGCGGCGGCGGCGGCAGCTGCTGCCGTAAATTATCACCGTTGTCGTGCGCCCGCGCAATTCTTTTGACAAACGGTACACTCGAGTTCGCGAGAGACCCGATCTCTGCTGCTGCTGCTGCCTGCCCGACTGCCGCTCGCTCGACGCTATATATATGTGCCCGCTGCATACTGCTCTCTATGTGCGCTGCAGCTACTATATATATACGGTCGACGAGCTGTGCACAGCCAACTACCTGTATAGTGCAACGTCTCGCTCGCGCACTTTCTTATAACCTTTTTGAGTTGCATTTGCCACCGTGCTGGATATAACCCGCGCGCTCTGATTCTTATGTCAGATTGAGAAACCCGATTAAGCTTCTACGCCGATCCTTATCGAATTTTCTAATTTATTCGTTCGTCGAGTCCTTGGCTAATCATCGCAACTAATATCAGCTCGCTGCCGACTGCTTTATCGACACTCGAATGTAAGTTATGCACCTCTATAACGGATCGCGCTCCGAAATAATTATTCTCCCGTCTTTTTTTATCTCTCTCTCATCGTTCGCGCGCGTCGCGTTGCTGTTTTTCTCCGGGAAACTGTGAAACAATAAGGACATTGCGCAAAGAGCCTCGCGACTGATTTTTACAACGCACTTTCAAATTTCGATGACTTCGGACATTTTGCGTCGGCAGGATACGCTACGAGTCCTGGAGGGCTCGTAAAAAATCGCCGCTAGATAAAAGGCCTATTACGAAATGAGCATTCGCAGGCCGTCGTGAAGATTTTATAGGACAATGCACACGATTGTGCATGATTCCGTGCTTTTTTTCATCGCAGGCGTCGACGATGCCTGCCTTGCGAAACCTCGGCTGATTTTACCATGCACTTTGTACACGATATAGCTTCTTTTATCGCACGAGAAATTTCTCATTTTTGTTGTTTGGATCCTTTTATAATAAAAGATACACGAGAATATTAAAAAAATATGAAAATTACTTTAAAGAACATTGTGCAGTTTTACGAGCTTACGCAGAAGCAAACTGTTCAAGAGTCTTGTAAGTCTTTTATATGAAAATCAGCCAGCTTATGACGTTAACAATTATACCGACGTAAAAAAAGTATTGTAAAGTATGATAAAAAATGCAGCGATTCGAACGGAACAAATAAAGTCGAAGATATATCCATAAAAATGTATTGCTTTCGTGTCTATAATCTGGCACACTTTGTAAACTTCTAATCTGATAAAACCGTCGTATCATTTGTAAGAATAGTAAAAGTTGTACAAGAACATTTTCAGAGATTTTGATCAATAAAAACAATTTTCTACCTTAACAGATGCTTCGTAAAACGTTAAACTACATAAGAAATATAAATACAATGAAAAACGTTATTAAATTTCTGTGTGATCTCTACACTGTGACATTTATACTCATTTACATTCAGTATTGCATGCGACTCTTTTACGAGGACGAATTCGAAAAAATGTTTTTTTTATATGTCTGTGTGTGGACGTGTGTGTGTGTACGTACGTATGTTTGTAAGTTCGCATGAGTTTGTATTGACAATGCGTATGTTAAGCCCGGTGCATTTTGTACACAGCGGAAAGTTCATGTAATCGCGATGTACGTTATATATACCGGCATACAAAGCTGAGCCGAGAGAAAGAGAAAAAAAGGCAAGACTTTGAAATAGGAAAGCAGGTCATATCAAGAGACAACATCGACAGCAACAGTGGCTGCTTACACACTCGACAGTACATGTACTCGGCGGGATTAAATCTGCCGAGTACGATGCTTCGCAACAATTATTTTTTCTTCCGACTACTTACTTACTTAATTCTGAGTGTTTGAGAAACGACAGATAAAAAAATAATAAACTTTCTGACTTGTATATGCAACTAGTTTCCGTACGCCATTCGCATATTTACGAAAATGCAATTATGCTAATTCGCGAGTCTCGGTTCAATTTATGCTCCTACTAACTTACATCTAAACTTACATTTTGTTATCCGCACGATTTTTCCGCGTCAAATAATTAATACTGAGAAAATTAAAACCTTTTCGTGCATTAAGTCATCTAGCATTAAAGCGAAAACTTTTACTCGAAATGTAGCGCTTGCGAAAAAAAAAACAATTTCTCGTTGCGAAAGCTCTCCCTTGTACAGAAAATGAGAGCTTTCAGTTTACGATGGAGCGTCTATAGCATCTCCGTTCAAGGCAGAAAAACGAAAAAAGTGAACTAGCTCTTTAATGTAACTGTACGGAAAAAAAATTAAAAAGTAGAAAACGGTTAAAAGTGATAAATGATAAAAGCAAGCACGAACGAAGGAGAAGCTAGTACCGTATAGTAGACGCGTATCAACGTTGCTGATTCTCAAGCAAATAAGTAGCGCTAAATATTCGATGCATGAAAAATCAGTCTAGTCGAGGATCAGGACAAAGCAAAAAGGTCGTAAAAAAATGTGTCTAGCACGTCGCGGCGCAGGAGGGATCTCTGCTCTTTCACTCTGCTCCGCGGCTATTTACGGCAATGGCAATAGCGGCGCTGTGGCTGCTTACGTAGCAGCTTAGACGTAGCCACGCGCGATCGGAATCGTTCGATCGGCACCAAGTTAAAGGAAAAGAGCCCGACTTTCACTCGATGCAGTTCCAACGTCGCTCGCTCGCTCGCTCGTGCAACCCAAGCGAGAGAAGCCGCGGCAGCGCAGCACGGATTTATACACGTATGGATTTATTGTGTAGCCAGCTTGTATTACGATGTCTCGAACGCGCAGCTCCGAGCGCTAATCGATTGAGAAAAAGATCCTGGCTTTTTTGCGCGCGCGCGCGAAAATAAATGCTCGAAAACTTTATAATTTCATGTGCTAACCGCGAGTTTTTGATGCGAAGCCGAGATGTACGTTCCCGCTTTGTTCTCTGGACTCTGGTTCAGCTCGTGCGAGTGCGGGCGCCGATGTGCTCCTACCAGATAAACGCAGCCATTTTCTTGACTAGCTTTTATACGATAGCCACGCGCCCGTAATTTGATTGCCTTAGATTATTGGACCTACGCTAGTTCATTTTCAAAGCTCATAGCTGGCTGGTCTGTTTATCAAACGGTTAACTCGCTGGACTGACGAATGGAGAAAATCCTCTCGTTAATGGCATTGCATTTATTACATTTTTTATTACATTTGAGGATATAAGACGGGAACTATCGTATGGTTATATTTTTAGAAATGATTTTCCAACCAGTGATTGTTGGAGTCGGTTCCGCAACAACTTTTTACGAGACCGCTAGATTGTGGCTTTAACGCGACGGCATTCGCGTGTGTTATCAAAAATAATTCAAGCTGCAGTTTCAACCTTATTGGTCTCATAATCTCAATTTTCTAATTGGCAGGTCTTTTCAGTTTTCGTTTTTTTGCGTTGTTTCGATTAATTTTATACAATAATGTACTTTTTGATTACATGAATATTTTCACATTCTGGGATAATAATTTTAAAAAATATAACAAAGCCAAAGTAAAAATAAAAATTTTAAACTTGTTTTCGTTATAATCTGAATTCGGTATTACCTCGGCTGCCGTTATATTGTGATACTGGTTTAATTTTTTTCCCCAATATTTTTTAATGAAAAGTAAGACAACTATACGATCAATGCATGATTCAATATATATGCGTATTGGAAAAAGTTCAAGAAAAGAACCGGTAAATTGAACCATGATAAGTTTGAATTATAAAGAAGTTCTGGATAGATATTGAAATTGAAATTATTTAGTGTCCTTGTATGAAGTTGGATTAATAGGTATTTGAACAAAAGTTGGTTATTTTTATAATTGAGCCGATTATGTTTGTCGATGCGCTTCGCCACACGATCATAACAATTTCCGCGCGCGCGCTTGTTATTTGTACAAAATGACTACATTGCAGGCGCACAAGTTGGCATAATTTATTCTTCGAACGAGACGACACAGAATCGTTGCAGCTTCGTCACGGGCTGCAAAAGTTCCTTTATTAAGCTCCCCAAACGAATACCATTGAAGCGAGCACGAACGCATTCGCATCGTACGGACATTTATGAAATATAATTGCTTCATTTAGTCCACTGGTTTTTCATACAATTATTCACATTCGTATATATACGGTCGTTCATCAATTTAAGTTCATATGATTTGCGTGCGCGCACAATTGCCTCGCGCTCGCGCATACGTATACACACAAATGTCGCATTAACAATGCGCGCGCGTATTATTCGCGGGCCTTGGCATCTTATTGTTTTCTTCGCGTGCGTCGTGCGTGTTGTCTTTTCTCGGCCAGCTCTCAAATTCGCCCAAAAAATGTAGGTCAGCAGCAGCGCTGGAGAATATTGCGGACGCGCGAGCGTAATGCCGAGCGAAATTGCAGCTGGCCGAAACGACACAATAGCTCTCGAGCTCGAGCAATATTGCAGCGAGCAGCCTCGAAGGGGATACATAATAACAGCACGCAGCTTAATGCACAAAATGAAAGTGCGGAAAGGGTAAAACAAACGAACAAATGAGCCGAGAGCTTCTTACTGCGCGTTAAGGTCTTCTCTCTCCTCTTTTTTTTTCTCTTGGTTCGTTCAACCTACTGTTGAAAAAAAGAAATGAAAAAAATAATAATTATCCTGGCAGTAAGCGAGAAAAAAGTCGAGCGTTTATAGTTATATACGGGATAACGGTTTGCGCGTATGTGCGTGCGTTTTGCGCGCATATGTGCGAGCTGATACGGTCAGTGGCCGAGGAGGAAGGGGCAAGGGCTGTGCACATGTCCTAAATATCAACGGTTTTGCAGGAGGCGCTTTATTATGAAAGCGCGTGTGTGCACAGATGCGCAGACAATGCGGCGACGTTAAGGACTCGGTCGCTGCCGTTGTTGTTGCCCCATACGATTCCACGCTCTGCACACAGGCCAGGAGGAATACGAGACTCGAGCTGCGTGCAGTGCAGTGCAGGATGCACCGACGCCGCGACTGCAACTATAATATGCATGCTCGAACACACGAGGTCGTACTCCTCTACGTGCGCGACGCGAAGCGAGGGATTTCCATCGAGTAGCGAGTATGCCACAGGTACGCGTGCACCGACACGCTCGCGACTCGCAGGCGTACCTATATATAATCGGCACCGATAGAACGACGCTGCACGTACTACAACGCTACAGCGAGGCAGATCGATCGATTCCTGTGTGTTATAACAATAAGTGCCCCACGCAGCCAACTTTCTCCGAAAATTCGTGCTGGAAGAGAGCATCGACCAACTCGTTTACATGCGCCGCGCAAACTTGCTCTCGGTCAACTGTTTCCCTCTATGAAATACAACGATAACGATAAGGACATTGATAATCTTTGACGCGGCCTTATGCGAGAGAGAGAGAGAGAGAGACTATTTGCATTGCTCGACGATCAACGAATTAAAACAGATTGAGACGAATTAAAAAAATTGATAATGAATACTAGCTGGATAATTACTGACGCACGCGCGTCTTTGTGTCGTTCTCTATTAGCTGCAGACTTTGTCTAATCAAAAGCAGACTTGTATCCCTCGCGGATCTACTCTTTGAGCTGGCATAGCCTGTTTGATTGATAATTGCACGAACTCGCTGCAGGATTCGACAAAAGCTTCGCGACATTCGACAATTTATTACGTGGAGCTGCAGCTGCATAATCGAGCTAAAATAAACCATCGAAGAGCGCATATATTCGCTCTTTTGTACAGACAAAGAGGATCATCCCGTGTGCTCTTGGAAACGAGTCGTGCAAAATGTGCATCGGCAGAGCTGCTGCGGCGCGCGTATAACATATACACACACACACAAACACACGCAAGAGCACGTCGAAAGCGTAAACTTATAGCCGCTACTACTTATATAGAGCTGGTATAGTTGCTCTTGGCTGTGTTGCAGCAGCAGCATCAGTGCAGCGAATGCAACAGCAGCAGCAGCAGCAGCAGCAGCAGAATAGAGAAAGAAAGAGCAGCGACGAGAGAACCGTGTACCGTTTCCCGTGTATACATACACACGTACACGGCACGCACACATCGTCGTCGTTATACCTATATAGCTACGGGCTGTAAGTAGGTATCTCTCTCTCTCTCCCTCATGCTAGGGTACAGAACGCGTTCTCCGCGAGTGCAGAGTCGCGGCCTCGTGCACTCGCTCTCTAGCTCTCTCTCTCTCTCTCTCTCTCTTTGCTTCTGTGTCAATACATAATATACCAAAGCACACGTACAAGTATAGATATAGCCGAGTCTCGCGACAACGACTCGAGTACTCGTGCACCAAACCGAGCACGTTGCATATATACAACGCTGACGTTTGAAATTCAGCTGCGTTTTCGCACGCACGAGGATTAGTCTAACGCGCCAGTCGCAGAGCGATGCACCGCACTAGCTGTCATTCTTGCGCATTCTCGTTGTTTATATATCAGTCATTCGTCCGATTCGTATACGTATGCCTGTGATTATCGGCGATTTAGTGCTTGGCTTCATCTGGCTAATCGAGTAAAGCAACTCTCAACGGTGCAGCAGTCGATTAAAACTGCAGCTATAGGTATTGCCGAGAGAAGAGACGTCAGACGATGCACATAACCCTAAATCGCGCATGGCAGAAACGCGTCGGTCGCAGTTGCATTCGACCCTTGACTGCAAAACACACACACACGCACACACACACACACAGCACGCATACATTGACTCGCTTGCACGAGCGAAACACGGCATGCATACGAAAGTACGACTTTGTGTACACTCGCATTAGCCACAGTATCTCGCTCTCTCTCTCTCTCTCGAGCTAGATAAAACAGGACGCACCTTTTCTATCGACACGAGTCCCGTCGTCGGTTGATGCTGTTGCTGCTGCTGCTGCCGCTCGAGTAAATCAACTGGTCTGGATCATTGTTGTATCCAGCAGCATCCAGCAAAGGACGACAAAAAGTCGTCAGGGAGCTTCACGATCGAGCGCAAAAGCCACTGATTTCGGAGCAATTTGCATACGTCAAATTCGGAGCACAGAGAATCGCTGTATACTCGACGAAGGATTCGACTCTGCGAGGCCCGACACTGCAACGCGCACTTTCCCGATCTCGACGAAACAATAACAACATCAAACAATCACAACAACAATAAAACAACAACGGTAACAACAATAACAAAAACAGCGATAAAATAAAAAAAACAAGGTCGAAAAACTCGAGTGGCTCCGAACTAAGTGACAAGCAGCATCGGCCGGAGAGACGCGCGGGCGAAAAAAAAAGGAAGGTGGCTACTGCTGCTGCTGCTGCTACGGAGAGTTAAAGAGAGACGCGCTCGGAGACACGCTCGGGCCGACACTGAGCGAATCGCCAGTCTAGACTCGACCGAGAGCTCGCGCAGTTGAGCTGCTACTACGGAGCTATACGGACTGCCAGACGACCGTTCCAATGTGTATCGCTCGCGCACCTATATACAGTCTATATACCTATATACAGGCAGCTGTGTTGGTAAGTTGCAGCGCGCCGCGGAGAAGGAGAATCCAGCGGCGCCTCCACTGACGCTCGCTTCGCTCCAGGCGGCAGGAGCTATATATATGCTGTATATACAGGCAGCAGGAGCAACTCCTCTCGCGCACTCGCTGTATTTTCTTTATATGTATGTATATAGCAGACTTTTCAGCCTCGCTACTATACCATATTCTGCGCCGTATACGTGTACTTATACCGTGTGTACGAGTTCGTGGGTATATAGAAACGCGCCATTGTGTGCGCGCAGACTCCGACTCGCTGCAGCCTACCTGTACAGTAACAGACTTGCATATTGCAGCGAGCTGTGTGCATGACGCGAGATGGGGCGACGATGCTGCTCTGCTCCGGGTCCACGCAGCTGCTGAAACGAGACAGAGCGACGCCCGCTACTGCAACCTCCACGCGCGAGAGGCAGCTTCTTCCAAAGACCTCTTCTCGCTTCTACGCATTGTAACGCTGTGATGTTCGAGGCACGGCTAGACACGATCCCTAAACTTTTTTGATCTAATAGATCGATTCGATTGACTTTTTGTTACATTAATAACTCCATTGTAACTGCTTTTCTGTCATCCGTTCCAATTTAAATATCCAAATATGAAAATTACATAAAAAATTTTACCTTTTCGAGCTCATTTTCCTGCAACGTTTTTCACTATACTTGCTACTTTAGGAAAACGCCCTCGTACATTTGCATAAGATATTTTTGTTACGCTTGTGAGATCTTTCGTGCGAAAAGTGCTGAAATAAATTTAAACGAGCGTCGAGCTTATAATTGTATAAAAAAAAGTTCATCGTGTTTACGCTATTGTCACAGTCGTTCATTCAATGTTTTTCCAAGCAAAAACTCGTTGAGTCTTTTTATAAAATATTGCTTTATATATGCGAATCGTTTTTTCAGATTAAAATAATCACGGTCAATGAATCGCTGTTCTTTCTATGGAAAGCAAATAAAAACATCTGCTCATTGAGCTCATCAAATGCGCGCGCGCGCGGCCGTCTGCGCCAAGACAAAAAACTATTTGTTTCCAATAACACAGGCATATAATAGAAAGTTATTATTTTGCTTTATTTCGACTTGAAAATAACCTACCCGGTAAAACATGCAAAGCGTTCGCGGTTGTAACTTTTAACCAACCCTTGAAAAATAAACAATTCAGCTGCACATTTAAGGCTCGTTTGGATTACAAAACGTATATAAACAATACATAGAAAGTCCGTGAAATAAAATAGCGCAATACTATGATAATTTAACTAAGCTAAAACGAAAGCTTTCGCTTGGAGTCCTTCTAGACTAATGACACTAATATTAATTTGACACAAACAGATTCGTTTGTTTCACGGGATTACTCTCGTTTACACAAAGGCCACTACTGTCATAAATAGCCGCGATTGTCTTTATATTAGGAAATTCATCAATCGGCTCGACAAAGAAGTATAAGTATTCGCAGCTTGAGTAGCAGCTGCACGGTACAAGTAATGTCGAAGCGTATTGTGGGTCAAAACCGACCGTGTCGATCATAAATCTGAAATCTGTAAATTATATAGTTATATTATGGAGGACGATGCTCGGATATACAGGCGGGTCTGTATATACACACGGGTGTAGCTGCCATATATCCATAAAACGCGAAAAGGACGTCGACGCCGCGCGCATAGACGTTGCGGAAGGCGCGTATAACTGCTTTTCTAATTTCTCGTCTGCGGCTCGAGCAATATATATCGGTGTAAAATCGGTGCGTCGCGTCGGTGCAGTATCTACGCCGACTACTCGCGTGTACCTCTCGACGCGACTGTGTCTCGGGCTCGAGTCGAGCTCGCGGCCTTCTTCGAGCTTTATGGCATCTAAATCTTTGAGCGCGAGCTAGCCAGTCAAATGAACCGTTTCCAAGTACATTAAAATACAAAGCTACCTATTTTATCGCGGCAGGCTCGTCGACTCTTTGCGCTGCAGCTACAGCTGCGAATTGCTGCTGCTGCGGTCGATTCAATGTAAAAACTCGCGGCGCTGCGACTGCAATAATAATTCGTAGCTTTTGCTGCTACAACAACAACAACAACAGCAACCTGCAACGCGCCAAGCTAGATTTATGCGATTTATGCGCATAAAAATGATAGAAATACTTTGGCTGCCGGTGCGCGGGGTCAAACTGCGAAACGATTACGAGCCACTCCTTTAATCCGCAACGCGCAGCAAGCAACATCATTTCCCGGCCGGCTCTTGACATTATTATCACTTTAATGCGTGCGTGTATACGTGTGCTCCGCACAAAGACTCTCGATCGGACGTAGAAATCGTCCTTTGCCACATCGGCTCATGCTAAAAGGGCCGCCTCGTCGCGTACACGTATCTCGTTGTGCCGAGACGCACACCGCCGAGTGCGGCGCAACATCATCATTATCATCATCATTATCATTATCATTATGATTTGGTGCGAATAACCTGTTTATACGCGTTCATAATATACAGGGACCGAGACAGAACTCGGTACTCAAGGGCTAGAGCGCAATAATCGCGTCGGGGACTGCACGAGTTGCCGCGAGATAACAAGAGGCGGGCAGAGTCGAAGAGAGCCCGAGGCTAAGGTGAAAAAATGTTGGTCGCGAGCGCGGCTAATTCATTCGATTGAATCGTCCTGCAGCTGAGGATCGCGACGCTACACACGCGACGATGTCGACTTTTCCTACTAGGGTAAACCGCCCATATTCTGAACACAGTCCAATAATTGACCGCTTGATCAATAATTACTTATAAATTGAATACACGAATGTTAATCTTATTTATGATGATTTCCCAACCTTCAGTAATGTTATACCTATATTTTTAATTAACTTTCAACCCATATAAATTGTATTAACTATATATTGAAAAATATTGAAATTTTTTTTGCGGTCAATAATTGGACGAAACGTTGATCGGCACACGACCAATTATTGACCACTTCTTTGAGCTTACAATAGTATACAGGTTAGATTCGCTATAAATCTACTTGTACTGATTTTTGCATAAAACTAATTTAAACAGTACTGATTCGACCAGCACTGAATGTAATAACAGTGATTTAAGAT
>CACVKI010146176.1:46703-57636 GCA_902732785.1 Trichogramma evanescens | reverse complement strand
TTTTTTCGCGATTACGTCCAACTTCTACTTCTTTTTTTTTAATTTAAAAAATTTTAAATCGATATACAGGTTTGAATTTCGCGCCAAAAATTTTGGAAAAAATACCAAGTTGTAGCCCTTGGAAAAACTAAATTTTTAAAAAAAAATTCAACCCTCAAAACCTCAGATAGCGTGATATATATTAAAAAAACTGAAAATTACGTTTGTATTTTATTTGAGGTTATATTAGGCTCTAGGACTCTAAGAATTTACCCAAAAGTATATTTTTACATGTACTACATGTAGGTATTTTTTTCATTTCAATTTGGTTGGGGGCAATTTTGACCATCTTACCCGGCTAGGCCCTTTTAATCATAATTTCTGAAATTAATTGTAAACTTTGTAACAATAATAGATATTTAAATCAATCTGCCGAAGGATTATAATAGATTTTAATACGAAAGATAATTCATTTTAATGACTTGAATGTAAATAATAATTTGTATTTTTTGTTTGTTTCAGGTAAGCGTTGACATCTTACATGCAATATTAAATAACTGTCAAAAAATAGAACAAGCCAGAGTCCGATTTAGTCAGAACATGAATATGAATGACGAAGATGGCACAGATATTGTCGGAACAATTAAGGAATGACGTATTTTCTATGATTGACGCCAAACAGAAGGTTTACAAGTGATACAATTATGATAAGTTTCGATTAACAAGTTGTGTGTCAGACAGACTGTGGCAATTTCATTGCTCGAGATATGATGCACGGCGACACGTCAGAGAGCGAGAGTGAGCTTCCTCGTGCTTCTTCCTTCTATATATACGTACAGACCACCTCTCACGTGTGAGTCTATATACGTGCGTTTATATATAAAGCCATATACGTCAACGCGTTCTCCCTGCTCGCGTTTAATCGGCTCTTAATTGTCGCTAATGCCGTTAACTCGCGCACGCGTTGCTGTCGCTATATACGTGCATACGTACAACACGAACGAGGAGAAAAGATGATCGACTGGAATCAGACGCATCGCGCCAATGCGTTTATATACATTACGTACGAGCTGTACGTCACCTTTTTTTGTCCGACTTCACTCTCATCTGATTAACGTCGATACACGCGCACGCTCGTCTTTCCGAGATAAACTGCACCAGTTGATCAATTTTACACCGTATTCATGTACAAACACACTTCTTTCGCGTACCCTGCTGTGGACTTTATGGCCCGTGAACATGCAAGAGCATCCCGAGCATAAAATTTCGCTTATGAATTTAAGGATATTTGATCTGAAAAATGCTTCGATATCTGCTTTTGAACATTAAGAGCTAAACATAACATTATTTTTCCAATAGAGAGCATAAAAACTTCATTTCATTTAAAAACTGCAAATTTGACTACGCGCTTGACGAATTCTCACGAAAGATTACTCGATGCAACGCGAGACTTGATTTTTTGATTTTATCGTATGTCGGTGCATCGAAGTTCGATCGTTTAGCCGATAATCTGGAGAAAATTTCATGTACGCATTGTGGGTGCGTATACTCGCCATTCGTTCGTTGGTACTTAATGTACTTGATACACAAAAGGTAATATAATGTCAGCGTCGCTTCACATACCGGCGTTGGAACAAAAGATCTCTCGGTACAACGACCCCCGAGCGCACATACCTACCTGGGCCGTGAATCGAACGGTACCTTCCTACCACCATACACGCGTACACGGGCTTCTTCGCTGCTGTACATCGAGTGATGTCAAAAAAAAAAAAAATTTCCCGTTTCCACCTTTTCTGCTTTTGTTTTCTCCAGCTTTTCTTTCCCTTTTTTCCTGTTTGTATATTTATGCATAAATGTACATTAGGCTCACGTAGCCGGTGTACTTAATCTATTTTACTCAAATGCACTTATTTTTATATGCATTTACGAGTATACGTACAAAAGTAATCGGTGGTTCAAATTATTTCCATTCTTTTTTTCCAACTCGAAAACCAGAAGCGATCAAGGACAGAGCGAGGCGAGGCTGGCAGCTCGGCCACTGCCGCTCAGGGTTTCGAAATCAGGCAGGTAAATCAGAACGACGCTTGAAGCCCGAGTCTCCTCCTCCTCCTCCTCCTCTTCTCCTTCTTTATCAAGTCCGGTTGTAGAATTTTTTCTCTTTTGAAAAGAAAGAACGGCGAGCAAGAGCATCTGTGCGAGTTGGCTCAGCTCTGTGCGTTTATATATACATCTGCTGCGAGAAGTGTGCGTGGCGCGGACGGCTGCTCATCGCGCGTAGGTGGCGATTCGTGTACTTCACCTGTTGGTTACGAGCAAACATATTCTCTCACACTCGCGGGGGAGCGTTTTGTTGCTCAGACGAAACGATCGAGTCGCGCGCGCGAGAAAAAGCAACAACAAAATGAAAGGTAAAAAGCTCGGGACTGCCGATGATTTATCACGAGCGAATTGAAAATAACCGCTCGAATGGGAACGCCGCGAACGGAAGCATTTGAATAATATTTTTGAATTATTATAACGCACGTCGGGCCTTGATTACACGTTCGAGCTTATCGATCTTTCTCGGTTTGTGCTGTGCGTATAACTCGTACATTCGCAAAACACAGACTGTGTGCGCATTGCGGTGAGTACGCGCGCACGCGAGAGCTGGCGGCACGAGTACGTTACTGATATGTATATATATAAAGGCTCGTTCGTCGCGCGCGCTCAACTCACAAAGACAAGCGCGCAACGCAACGCTCGTAATATTCATACGCACGCTTTGTACACAATACGCATCGCGTTTATAGTTGTGCGCATTGCTCACATTATGCGTGGGCTTTTCCATTTC
The DNA here is from genome assembly GCA_902732785.1 of Trichogramma evanescens. Classification (NCBI taxonomy): domain Eukaryota; kingdom Metazoa; phylum Arthropoda; class Insecta; order Hymenoptera; family Trichogrammatidae; genus Trichogramma; species Trichogramma evanescens. Next base: position 54,827 of record CACVKI010146176.1, on the reverse strand, counting down.
GCTGTGGCACTGCTGGCGGACTGCATATTAGCAAACAAATTAACAAAATTATTCCCTATATTTGCGCAGTGAGCTACTGCTGCTGCTGCTGCTGACGCTAGGAAAATCGGGCTGTTTTCGATTTGGAAAGTGGGAGCGTGTCTCCCGAGCAAAATAGAGGATATCCTTGTCAAAATATCTATACTGGCTGTTATAATATGCTTGCTATAATGTCCAAATATACGTCAACACGAAAAATGAAATGAAAAAAAACGCATCTATAAACATACACACGAGAGCGCTATACAGCAAAGACATACCGTAGAGGGAAATTTTATAGCGAGAACAAGAAAAGAAAGAAAGGTTACAGTATATATGGTATACGACGTATATAGTGGGAAGCGACGGCGACGACGTCGAGTGGACGCGAGAGAATAAATTTACATATTTTTCGACAAAAGCCAGCATCGGCGTCCTTCGGATTGGCTCCTCCTACATATGTGCGCTGTACCTATCAAGAAGAACGAATCGAAGACAGCGCGGGCACGCGCTGTCTTTCGGACTGACGATACTACTAGCCGCGTATCATTGCACCAGCTTGCGCGTTTATGTACCTTTGAGTGTCGATAAGTTTTCAACTCAGTTTGACGATCCAAGCATCCTTGTACTCTTACACTTTGAGTGTGAGAAAACCTATTTTAGGATTCATATTTTAAATGTTTTAACGTTTTTGCATTATTAATCTCAACCAGAGTTTTCCATAAGATTTGAAACAGAAGTATCTCATTTCTGATTAGGATATCTTCATGTTTGTTACCTGTTTTTTTAAGACGGGATAATTGATATATGATTATTTGTTTTGTGCTTTTAAGATACCAGTTGATTTTACTAGTGGTTTAGTAATGCTTATAAGTTCAAACTCACGTTAATGATTTATTAAATTTAAGTTTAATTATTTGAAAAAAATACAAATTATAATTTTCACGTCAAAAACGTCAATAAAAATAACAACAGTTTTTCTAAACAAAATCCGCGCTGATAAAAATAAAATGAACGATAATAGCTCATGTTTTCTATAAAAGCAAATAAGAATAAGCAATTGCCGCACACACAATATCTTTATGACTTCAAGGAGGCAAATGTAAAAAAGTATAAAGGAGTAAAAATATTAAATAAAAAGAAGAAAGAAAGAAGAAGCGTATATAACAAAACTGAAGAAAAAACATAATAATATATTATATGTGGACGCTTGCTTACGCGCGGGTAGTGACCGCGTGCGCGGCGGCGGTCGCTCTAGCGCTCAGTGCCGTAATTGGTACAAAAATGTCTGCGAGAGACTGAAGGAGAGACCTTATAGCAGCAGCGGCAGCAGAAGCAACGTCGGCAGCAACAACTTTTATTTTTTACACTCGCGGAATATAATAAAAATTCGTCTGGTTTCTACCCCTTCTTCTTCTCAATCGCAACCCTCTATACTCTGCGTATAACACATCTCCCTCTCTTTATTCGTCGTCGTCTTCTTCTTCTTCTTCTCTTCTTCGCATCATGGTCCTTTATCTCGTTCTCGTTTTATTTCTCTCTCTTCTTTCTCACTCTTTTTCTTTACAATTTTCCTTTTGCTTGTTCGCGTGCGTATATTTCTGTATTGCCTCGATATCCTCTCCTTGACTGCTACTATACATATGAACACGCTGCACATACTCATACAAGAATGCGCTTGTGTACATGGGTCCGCGTAAGCTTGTGTGTGTAATATATGGATACTCTCGTGACCGAAGTTTTTGCCTTCTGTTTGTATGTACGTGCCGTATCTCGCACCCGCCCGAGGGAGGGAGAGAGCCAATGCAGATGCAGATGAGTACTTCTGAGAAGTCACCACGTGGAAAGGATGAACGGGCTACTGCAGAAAGACGTTGCTGCTGCAGCATATGAAAGATAATATACATCATCAGTTGATCGCGTACGCAAACACGTTGGCTTGATTGCGTGCCTCGATAAACCGAATTCGCCTTGGCGATCGTCAGCGTAATTGCCCGAATGATAAGCAGGTCGAACTTTTTAAAATGACCGTTCTAGATGAATCAGTACGATTTACTAAACTAATCGAACGAATCAAACGCGAAAAAAAGCCATCGTCTTTGCGACAATCTAAAGTATAAATCTGCCTTGTTCCTGGTAAATCTTTACTCTGAAAATACATACCCGTTAACTTCTAAGTGCGCCGAGACATTAAAAAGACCTTCGAATTATCGTGTTGCCGTGTATATGTATTTTCATTGGTACAACAAAACTTTCTCTTGGAGAAAGTATTATATATAATCAAGTGGTATCAAAAAAAAAAATTCTAACAAAGAGAAAGATAGTAAGGGAGGGAGAGAGAGAGGATGCGCGGACATTATGAGTGAGAGAAGAAGTGAAAAAAAAGAGCGATAAAGAGAAAGAGAGAGAGACGAGTTATTTCACATGTAAACGGGGTTGAAACCCGATGCTGCTTTTGTGCCGCCGTATGCTTTAACGATCAACCGGTGGTTTTCTTATTGTCCGACAAATATGTACTGCCACACGGTACCTATCTCCCTCACGAATGGCTAGACTGTTTAACTATCGATGCCGCGCGCTGCGAATATATTCTCATGTACGCATGTAGGCACGCACACACAATCGCGCAAACACTCGCACAAAGACCAAAGGAGAAGAGCTTGTTATTGTCAGCTCGGTGTAATGAAAACTTTAAAGAAATCAATTTTATTCCGTACGTCCACGGACGCGCGTTCATGTGTGCTTGGTCGATTCGAGCATTTCCTAATCATCAACCGGTTTGTGATTCGCTTTGTGCCTGCGATATCGATACTTATAGCCGCTTTTTTTCTCAACTTTATGTTGGCAGTAATGATACTCTTCTTGGTGACCATCACACAGCTTCACTATTATGTTACCATGAGATGAGCAATTTTTATAGTTTCAAAAAGTACACTTAAATTTTTTGAGTTTGCATCATTTGAAACCAATTACACTCAAGGGTATCCTCGCTCAGTTCTGTGAATTTTTTCTCTATTCTTGAAAAGTGTCGCGTACATAAAGTTCATCGCGAGATGGCATCGTATACATAATATGTATCCGTACGTACAAACGCAAATAAGAGATGAGAATGATTAAAAATGTTTTGCGAAGCTTGAAAGGACTCTTTTTCAACGGTATAATTTCAATGCACTTGCAGTGGTTTTCTTTTAAGGCATTCGTTGAAAAACTTATTTTGAACTACAAACTACAAAGCATGTTTATAAAAAAATTATTGTTACATTGTAGCATTTTCGATTATTCAATGATACGTCTAGTTACCAGATCGCACTACCCTCTTGTGGTTTATACTAGTTTAGGCAGAACTTTTAAAAATAAAAGTTAAAAATAATATTAAAAAACTAATGTTGCCACAAGAACCATTTTTTAAGGGGACCGACCTGTGTTAAAAGCTTCTATTCAGCTTTAGCAAAATATAGCTATATAAATCGAAATAGTGGAAATTTTCTTTTTGTGATAGTAAAATATGTTCATTCTACACCTGATTGACCAAAAAAAAACTTCTACCTAAGCTCTGGATAACCAATTACATCACTTTTTTCATAATACTAAATATCGTGGTATAAATCACTTGCCGCATGATCTTGAAAGGAGTTTTTCATCAATATTGATCTATGGGGTGTGAAAATCAGCAGAAAATTACCCTCATCCACTTGAGCGGAGCAGAATTTGGAAAAAATTGTAAACAACTTTATATACACGTCAAAATGTGACAATTTTTAAGAAAATCAATATTTTATTAACACTAATTGCCGTATTTAAGCTCTTATAAGAGAAGCAAACTTTTTTTCAAATTCTGCTCCGCTCAAGTGGACGAGGGTATTTTTCTGCTGATTTTCACACCCCGTAGATAAATATTGATGAAAAACTCCTTTCAAGATCGTGCGGCAAGTGATTTATAACACAATATTTAGTATTATGAAAAAAGTGATGTAATTGGTATTTCAGAGCACGGGGAGAAGTTTTTTTTTTGGTCAATCAGGTATAGGATGAACATATTACTATTTCAAAAAGAAAATTTCCACTATTTCGATTAATATAGCAATTTTTGAATTTAAGCTTTTCACAGGTCGGTTTTCTTAAAGCAGATGATATGATCTTAACGATTTTTCAAAAAGTGACGATCCGGAAAAAACCGTGGAAAGAAGTTATTCAAAAAGTGTATCAAATTTGAAACAGCAATTTTTCTCTATACTCGGTTTTTTGCATATTTTATTTTTTGCAATGTCGATATGTTTGTACACTATACATATAGCTCGTGCTTACTTCATAGCAAGCGTTTCATTTCATTGCGTGAGCTATGTGCCGAGGGTACTTGGTAGATATCTTTTGTTCCTATCGAAGATTTTGCACTACGGTGTTATATATAGAATATCCTGACTATTTGAAAATTCGCTTTCATGAAAATTTTCATCCAAAAGAAAATTGTTTATTCTTTGCAGAGATATTAAAAACATTGCTAAAGAAAATGACAATTTTAAATTTAAAAAATTAATGAACGTTGCCTTTTATCCTATAAGTACAATAAAAATTAAAAAAATAAGGTCCAAACTTAATAAAACTGTTGCAAAAAAATGAATTATTTGATCTAACAGCGAACTTATTAATATCATGAAGTTTCTATGCAAGCTCCTGTAAATTCTTGCACGTACGTTGATCAACATTTCACATATTTTTGCTAACGTTTATTTGACAGAATATTTGGCTTTTTATTTCTATAAACTCGATATTCTTTCGTATTTTTTGCCAAAAAGTCCATTTTTAAAGCTATTCTTAAAAACAAGTATTGTAGTGCCTGTAAAAAGTACTCGTAGACGAGCAAATACAATTGCATAATCCAGAACTTGCTGGAAAAATATATTCATACGTCATACGTTCATCCGTGTGCGCGTGAATGTATAGCAAAAGGATATATAATAAGCAAGTTCATTATGCAAATTGGAATAGTGCGTGGAAAAGTCGTACGCGCTTGCGAAAGCGGAGAAAGAGTGGCGAGATGGGAGCGAGAGGGACACCGAGGAGGCTTTCAGTATAGGAGTAGCAGCAGCAGCTCACAACGCGCGCGATGCATCGAGTCGTAGCCTGGAACGCAGTTGTGCACGTCGACCTTAACGCGCACTGCGTGTGTACACGTATAATATGCATCGTCGCGCGCGCAGAGAAGGAGCAAGGCACAAAGCGTACTCGTATCAAGGTATTCGTATACACACACGCCCACGCGCTACCAAACTGCCGCGTGTACATATCCAACGTAGTTGCACTTGTTCGAGCAGCAGAATCCAGTGGTTCTCATCACCTGTCTGACATTCTTTTTGACATCTGCTTTGACCTGCTTGTTCCTATTTTTTGAGAGGTGACAATCGACTACGATACACCGTGACCCGTGTCATTCATGGTGTCTACTACTTTCCACATTCCATATTTCGTCCTTTTCTTATTGGATTTTTTAAAGAGATGTGTTGATGAGTTTATGATGCGCTAAAAAAATAATATAACTCTATCGAACCATAAAGGATTGAGTTCGTGAATAAGAAGAGGATCTGACGCGTAGCCGTGTACCTTTCTCTCTCTCTCTCTCTCTCTCTCTCTCTCTCTCTCTCTGTCTCACTTTCATACAGTTAGCACCGCAAACTCCAAGTTTATCGTAAATAAACCCTGTAGAATCGTGTATTTACACGCCAGATTTATTTAACGTGTCCTGAAAGTTTGTACACTGTATATAGGTATAATATACATATGAATATATATACATATGGACATATCCATAGGAGCTCATCCAATGACTTGTGAAAAGTTGCGCTACTCACTACATTCTCAAAGTAGTCGTGTGAAATTTATGTGCAACCCATACGCATACATGTATGCAGATACACGCGCACACGTGTATGCTTTTCCCGTCTTGTGTGCCCATACATATTATAAATGCGGCAAAGTTTGATTTATGCTCGAAATACATTCGAGTGTATTTTCATTTCTATGAGAGCTTTTTTGAATAGAAATTCATCTTTTTTTATAAAATTTGAATGTAACAATATTGTTTTACAAATGTAAACAAATATATAACGTTGTTCATTTGGACATTAGCGTTTTCGTTCGACAGTGAAATTTTTACTTTTTTCATTCTGCTACGAACTGGAAGTATTTTATGACTGAAAAGGTTTATTTTACAAAAATTTTTGTTGTGAAAAAGAATATTTTCAACCTGAACGCAGACCAATTTTTCGACTATTTTTAATTTTTGAAAATTCTCTGCATTTCAGTTTTGTTTCAAAGGTAGGATAATTTCACATAACGTGTGTGCATCAAGTGACCTCATGGTATTGACGAGAGTTGCATAACTGAAATAAGAGAAATGTTGCACTCGAACTCATCGATGAAAGATTGTCATAAAAATGTCTCTCGATTAATTCTTTAATAATCTGGGGCGCACAGGAGCTAGTTATTTTCATTTTTACCTTGTTCAATAGGGGAAAAATCTACGCCAAGCGAATAGTTTTTGATAAAAGTAGCAATTATCTTTACGATCATTATCTTTGCCAATTTGCCAAGTAAGCGAAAGGCTCGTGTATTTTTCATATTGGCGATCTTCCAGATGCAGCGCTTTATTTTCATGACTCTTAATACAAGTCGTCAAGTTCATTTACACGCTCAGATGAATTTGAAAATGGTATTACATTATTTCGACGGCAACTGACCGTTATGTTGATCTGTTGCGAATTGCACCATCCAACTTGGGAGCATCTTTCGAACTTTATCAGAAATTCAACTCTTCGACGTGCACATGTTATATGCATATTCTGGCGCGAACGGCAATGCGTGACGAATCGATTCAAAGTTTTACCCGTCTGCCTTGGCGTCGATCGAGCTGTACACCGTCACACCGTAAATACAGATATACGTATACTCAGTATCCACCCTCGCGTTTACCATTGCATACGCGCGCACACAAACAAGCGCGTACGCACAGCTCCCAGGGACACAAACTGTTGCAGGAATTTCGGAATCGCATCGGCATGAATTTCGCGGTTTCGACTCCCCGCTCGCTTACGTGTGCGCAGTACAGCACAGGACGTGCATCCTATCGAATGTGCGTCTGCCTGTGCGTGTTTGTGGTGCTACTCGATTGGCTCTACGTGGATGAGGTTCAAATACGCAAATATAGCTGTACATGGGCATGCAAAAAGCTCTTCTTTGGATATGCTAGATAGTTGCGAACAGCTGATGATGTGGTTGCGTTTCAATTGTTGAATTCTTAAATGCTGATTTTACGATGTGCAATGTTTTTCTCGCTGTTCTTTGTTTAGTTTGTCAAGCCGTTAGGTAATTAAGAATTATTCGTTGTCACGAATGCATAGGCATTTATGAAGTGTCAGCTCGATTTAATCAAAAGCTGTTGTTTTACTGCGAAAGAGACACGCGATACAAAAATTAACTGATAGCTTAAAGTCCTTTTTTTTAATTTCATGTTTACATTAAATCTATGAATAGCTGGGGAATCAGTGAGCCGAAACTTGATAAAAGTTATTATTTACTTGAAGGATACGAAAGCTTCATGTAGATTAATCGATTTATTAGGATATTTGATGCTTACGTGTAGCACGCGACTATTCTTACTCTGGAATCGTAAGAAACTTTCCAACATCCTTTTACGAAAATAAAAAAATTTTTCCCATATGTTATTTTCAAAATAAAAGTGCAGTTTTGCGACAATCTACCTTTATTACATAAAAACTACAAAACTCTGATCTGAACCTTGCGCACAGTGCCAAAATGCTGAAAAAACAAAAATAAGCTATTTTTAGATGCCAAGGCGTATCCTGCAAATTTTGCTTCCTCATAGAGGAAGCTTTGTGATAGGCGTCAAAACCAAGTTTTGATTTAGATGTCCTAGGACAATTTCGTTTACATATTTGGTATCTTCATTGAATTCTGAACAAATGTCTGTATGAGTGTGTTTTTTTTTTTTTTTTTCCCCTCCACCCCATTCGGACACTCACCGGTATCCGCCGTCAGGCATTGCTTCGGTGAGGCCGGGGTTAGTTGAGCATTTCTGCTACTTCTGTTGGT
>CACVKI010146176.1:0-37158 GCA_902732785.1 Trichogramma evanescens | reverse complement strand
AAAAAAAAAAAAAAAAAAAACGATGGTACGCGATGCGTAAAAAACACGCGTACAAAAGTGTGATGTCTGTGCGCGTAGGTAGGCAGGCAGGCAGGTAGGAGCCTCGCATTGTGCACGCGCGCGAATATCAGGCGTACCGTAACACGACTCGGATTTCGTCTCGTCTCGAGCGAGTCGTCGCCGTCGCCGCTTCTTTCGTATCAAAAACTATATACGTACTTATGTACGCTTCGCGTATCATACCTGAGACTCTCGGCGGTGCCCGCGAGATATACATATATAGGTACCCATACTTGCAGCTTGCACACGGCAGCGCAGACGGCGTTTTTGCGCAGAAAGGCGTGTATATTTATACGCGTTACAAAGTGACGCTTGCCGCGCGCGAGCGAAGATCTGGCGCACATCAAAACGACAGCGATTTATTTAACTCGCGCGTAATGCATCTTGTCTTTTTTGTATATGATTTATTTATCGATGCGATGCTGGCTTAATTCATGAAAATAGTTTCATTCAGAGTTCCGGTTGTTTTATCCACTTATACTTTTTTGAGCAATTGAATATCGAAAGAGAGAAAAAAAATCTGAAAAAAGAAAAATCGCTCGGTTGAAAACAAATGTCCTATACGATTGATTACACGTGCGCTCGAACGTCGCACACATTGGCGAGAAATCATTTGTAAATCGAAACAGACGTCCACGACGTCTACTGCAACGACGACGACGGCGGCGACTTATGTAAACGTCTGGAAATCTGACTTTTTGAAATCAGATCTAAAGTATGACTGTTATCGTGTAGGCGTCGCATTTTGTATACACGCATACGTATCGATCCATCGGCGCACGACTCGTTTGAATTTGATTTATCCATTATATAATTACAGAACTACTACAATCGACAATTGCGTCTGTATTTTGGATTTTGCGCGCTCGCGCTGAAAAGTCAAAATTGTCCTGTTAACCGACGTTGTACACACACATGACGCGCGTTACACGATTCTCTAAAAATATATTTTCTACTTTGGATGTTTGCCCGGTTCTCGAGTGTTTTACTTTTTGTTGTTAGAGACACCTTAGACATTCGGCTATTTCGCGAAAAGAAATTAACTCGACTCGAATACCATGATGGGATTGTGCTGGATTGGAGAATTAAAGTACGTGTGACGTTGTATGTTATGATTTTCAAATCGAGGAATAAAAATATGAGCTTTTTTCGAATGACCTAGTTTTTTAAACTCAATTTCATAAATTTATCAAAATTTTTACTCTTTTTTGTGTTCCATGTATATTTTTTAAATGACTTTTTATAGGTTTTGCATGGGTGACTTTGGCGACCAACGATTCCTACTCGCTCGGAGCTTTGGTTTTGGCGCACTCGTTGCGCCGTGTTGGTACGCCTCACGACCTCGTCGTACTCATAACGCCCGGAGTTTCACAGTCTATGAGGTAAGGATCAATTTCAAGGGGGTTTCGTAAATAAAAAAAAAAAATTAATTCAAATCGTGAACTGAACTTTCTGCAATTAACAACAGTGATCGTGATCTTGAACGCAGCGATTAATCAATCATTCGCATTATTAGAGCAATTCATCAAAGATATTTTCGAGCGCTTTTATTTTCATCTCTTGCCTGGTTAAAACTTAACAGTATAATTGCCTTTCTCTAATCATGCCAATCTGAACCAGCGCCAAAAAACTTGACATTGACCATAACGTTACTCGATGACGTTGTTGATTCCTGGAACTTCTACTATTGATATTTTATCAATATTTTTTACACGCGAAAGAAATTTTTTATTTTATTTGCTGTTCGCCACGAATGTAATGAATTAATCATTGATTATGATGATTCTAGGGATAAACTAGCCTCAATATTTACTCAAGTCAAAGAAGTCAATGTATTAGATTCGAAAGATGACACGAACCTGGCAGTTCTCAACAGACCAGAATTGGGTATCACATTCACAAAATTACACTGCTGGAAGCTGACTCAGTACGAAAAGTGCGTGTTCCTCGACGCAGATGTTCTCGTAAGTGCCGTACAATGAATATTTACAATAACCAACATGAAAAAAATCGCCTCTCTAAGCATCTTTCTTTCTAGGTCATCAAAAATTCCGACGAGCTGTTCGAGCGCGACGAGCTGTCGGCGGCGCCGGACGTCGGCTGGCCCGACTGCTTCAACTCCGGCGTCTTCGTGTACGCCCCGTCCGAGACGAGATTCGCCGATCTCGTGGCCTTCGCCAACAGTCACGGCTCGTTCGACGGCGCCGATCAGGGCCTGCTGAATCTCTACTTCCACGACTGGGCGCACAAGGACATAGCCAAGCATCTGCCCTTCATTTACAACATGTGCTCGGTGGCCATGTACTCCTACGCGCCGGCTTACAGACAGTACGTAAACTTGAGCTCTATGCTAATTTCGCATTCCGTATGAGTTTTACGTTCATGCGCCAAAATTACAGGTACGGAGAGAACGTGAAAATCGTGCACTTCATCGGCAACACGAAGCCGTGGCTTCAACATTACGACACGGCCACGGGGATCGTGCAGCCACCGCCGGGCTGTGCTCACTTGCAGCCCCTCATCCAGACTTGGTGGAACATATTCTGCGACAATGTGCACTCCCAGCTCTCCGATAACATGGTGAGACTCGATGTCAACTCTCAGTAGTTTTTTCTTCACTATCAATGTACATTTGGTTTAGTACGAAATACGAATGTTGAATTTTATTTTTAATTATGATGGTTATGGCCAATAAGAATTTGTTTTTTTTTTCAATTTAACGTTATTAGAAAAGTAGAAAAATCTTCTATGTAGAACTTTTGATTAGTTGTTTTTTTAATAATCTTATTATTATTAATATTATTAATTTTATTGTAACTAAAATTCACTTACTGTACAATAGAAGTTGGCAAAACGTGTCTATTTTTCTTCGATCGAAGGCATTTTCTGATCGTCACCGTAACACTCTAATTTGTAACTAACGATAGCAGTGTGCACTTTTTTTTTGTCTTTTGCATGACGCTTTCAAAGGCTGACGAGTTTGCGACGGCTGACTGGCGTATCTCTGATCCCTCGGCGAGTCCTTGCTTGAATCACGATCCATTAAAATCCCACGAGAGATTTCGTGAAGATGAATTTTTGAACGAGCCAGATTTTTCAGAATTCAAAGATCCTTGGGAAAATTACTGCGAGCCTGTGAAATATCAAATTAGTCCATCGATTGAAGCGGCTACCTCGCAAGAACGTGACAGATTAGATTCGTTATCTTGCAGCGGCGAAAGTCATTCGAAAATAGAAAAAATCGAGCCGAACTCGGCTCAGTGTAAATTTGTAACTCAGTCCCGAATTGTGAACGATTCCGAGGCCAAAGATACGCAAGAATACACGATCGATCACGGCTTAAACGTTGTGAATCGAATAATTAACCAATACGAGCACACGTGCAAAACAATGATTAGCGAAACGAAAAATGATAGCGTACCGAGTGTATCATTCGATTCTGGTCCTTTAGACACCCCACTTCCTATTGTCGATCCTTTCAATGTAGAGAAACAAACTGACTCGAGTTCTTCCAGCAAAGTAGATAAAAAAACTGTAAGTAGCTTATCTGCCTTGTAATTATTAATTTATTAACTTTGCACTTTTTGTCTTTAATGCATTAGCATTGTTTACTATGATTAATCGTTTTCATATTTTATCTTAATTGATCTATGAAAATAATAACAAGCTACGAAATTTATATATCATGCAACAGATAAGACTGTAAATTTAATAACATATTATTTACATCTTCCATTTTTGTCCGCGATAATTATAGGGAGGCATCGCCGGAGCTCTATCCAAAATGACACTCGAAGAAGTGCGAACCGAGGAGCAATCGTCAGTAGACGAAGGCATACGAAAATTGAATTGGGAACAGGGTCAAATTGATTACATGGGCGCTGATAGCTTCGATAATATAATGAAGAAAATCAATCAAACCATTGCGGCTGGTGAACCTTCAGAATCTACTGAGAAGGTAATTTGAAACCTTTTTTCATTCGGCGAAATACTGTTTTAAAATTTTTCTTTCTGGATCTGTGCCGTACACAAAAGTTGCTGAACTTACAAGCTTATTTGATTTTAATCATTATTGAATATGTTGTGAGAATTTTCATTACTAATAATTTCTAAGTTTCTTATTATTATAAATTTTTACTACGCTTCAACTAATGCTGAATATAAAAATATTTTTATCATAATTTTCGGTTTTAGTTTTTAATAACATTGAACACCATCGAAGAATGAAGTTAATGTAAATATTAGAATATTTTATAATAATTAACAAATGAAGATGCCACTATCAAAAAAAAAAAACTTACTAATTATACTTATAATTTTTATGGAATTGATTTTATCTTGATTTCTCTTTTTGCAAGCAACCTTTGGTTTCAGTCCTCAGGTAAATTAATACTCTCAGAGCTTAATTTTCTTAAGCTAATATATTTTATTTTATTTTCGCTCTCACCAGATTGAAATAATAACTTTTCGAGCTTTAACGAAATTTGATATTTTCAGAAAACGCAAAAACACGAAAAAAGTACGGAAAGCGGTCAGATGGAAGCAGCTGTAGAGGCGACTGATGTTACTGGACCTGGTACGTCTATATTGAAAAAAGTTCCGACTGCTAAAACAGAAGCCGAAGGCGAGTCCAGGCAGCGTAAAAAGAATTTGCCGTGACAGGAAAAATAAACTTGAAAAGGATGACGGATATAATAATTTGAAATCCAAAATACTCATTAAAATACCTTTTATCTTATGTGATTGCAAAATAACTTGTATAAATAATTGAAATTAGTAATAATCACGCACTTGAATTTTTTTCCGGTCGAAAGTGTCATGGATACATATAAACTTCATTGTATAAGACTCTTAAAAACTTGAATAAGTTCCATTAGTTACTAGTTTCAAATAGGCTTAAATTTGAATAGAAGAAAATTGTCGAAGCACTTTGTAAAAAATTTGTAAAAAAGGACGTTTGTGTATTAACCTTATACTATGCGTATAATATTCTCGATTTATTTTTCTTCGTGTAATCTCGTATTTTGTGGCTTTATTATAAGAATTTCGTAATGATTTCATTTATCGAGGAAAAATCGTTGGTTTTTTACTCATCTACCTGTCTAAGGCAAAACATACTTCATGCTCTAAAATTGGACGCTAAAAGTAGTCAATTTTTTACTTTTATTGGTAGATGAGTAACTTTACGGGAGTAATAATCGAGATTTTAAATCGCTCTAAAAGTTTACATTTATTCATAAAAAGTTTGTCTTGCGCACTAATCAGTAAATTTGAAATCGATTTTATAATTTAATTAATCAGCGATGTGAAAGACTGAACTTTGTTGCGCCAAATGAAAAAAGAACTGCTTATCAGCGTTTAATAGAAGTCTGCAAGGAGAGCAACTAACAGATCATGGCGTCAGTTATGAGCATTGTCGCGCGGAGTAACAAATTTGCTTTGATAATAGGGTAAATATTTTTAGCTTAAAAAATGCTTTATGAAAAGAATTACTGCATTATATAACAATTATTATCTTAAGTTAGTTTTCAGTTTTTCTATTTTTACGTTTTTAATTTTGAAATTACACCTCATTGTTCATAATTTGATAATAAAGCTTTGTAATGAATTAAAATAATTGAATATATTTATATACTTAAAAACAATTACAAAAATAACTGAGTGAACTTTTTAAATATATACTTACCTAATTATTTTTACCAACTAACTTTATTTCAGTTAATTCACAATTATTTACTTGATCATTTGTACAGTTATATGCTCCGCAAGAAAAATTTTGATCGAAATTTTTTCAATCTATAAATGCTTATGTCCCCGTAAATTTTGAATGTATTGAGAAGTTTTTTTTAGTTTTCTTGGACATTTTTTCTAGTATAAAGCCGATTATATATTTTGAATAGGTTTCAATAAATTTCGAGTTGTCAGTCGCACTTAAGCGTAATATCTCAAATGACTGAAAAAAATGTATCGTTTGAACGTTTACCTGGACTACAATCATTTAATTATCCAAACTTGACATACATTTTTTAAAAGTATTTGAAAGTAGTTTTCGACGAATAATTTAGAAAAAAAAATTCTCTATGATTTTTTTGCACCCTGAAGGATGTTTTAAAAATACTTTTCGAAGTCCTCGTTTAACTGAAATCGAGTTTGCTCAAATAATTGTCTTGCTAGAGGTAGGACTAAGATGAATTATCTCTAATTTTCCATTTTTTTTACCCTTAATATGCTCTTGAATTTTTAATTTTAATCTGATGAGACCAAAATTTAGAGGAAGTTGTAATTTGCTCAGTCGATGAACATATTTCAATTCTGGCCAAATAGATGAATACGAAGAAGTTTATTTTTTAACTTTTATGTTATTTTTGACTTTTGATATATTTTTAGTTTATAAATGAACTTTTTGACAACAAATTCGAATTCCTCATCAAATTTAACATCCATGACGATGGACCCGGAGTTCATTTTTCAATGAACTCTTCAAAAGTAAATACTTAGTTTTCATTTTTTTGAGGAGGACATTTGACATAGCCCATATGTATATGTTTGCCTAAGTTTAGATGTATTGTTTTTTGAAACTAGACCACTGTAATACGCAAGGAAATTTGTTAAAAATAACCTTCTTTTCATCTAATTAATAAACTGTCTAATATTTACATTTTTTAAAACAATCATGTGACTTTCAAAAAAAATTTTTTTGGATTCTAATTGAATAATGATTGAATAATGCTTAGCCTGTGAATAAGTAAAGATTTAATTTGCTAAAATTTTTGCTAATGAATCCATCGTTTATTGACACTTCAATAAATATTTTTTATTTTAATTATACTTATTATAGAATTTTAGAAATTCCAGAAGGAAACTTGTCAAATCCTGCTCAAGTGGTTTCGATTATCGACGCTGAGAGAATATCATTGGGTCAAGGGGCTCTAGTACAAGATTTTGAGCCTGTAAAAGAGAAAGACAGTCCAAATGAATCGGAGAGAAAAGTCGATGCCGAAATAGGATCGCAAGAAACTGCGGCACCAGCGACCGATGCTTCCAGCTCAACATCAGTGGTCAGAGTCGAGCAAGAAAATACTCAATCAGAGTCTCAGATTCTGGCGGTTTGTCCGAGGCCACAAGAGACCGAAATTATCAACAGATCCGAGATAACTTTGAATATTTCTGATGTCCAATCAAGTCCAATCGATTTAACGACATCAAGACCTGTACAAATAGAGTCAGAAACGACATTAGACGTTGAAAAACGAATTAGCGATCCAACGATTGAGTCAAGTTCAATCAACGCGTGCTCGATCGAATCAGGTAATTTGTCTACGCAAGCCGACCTAGATGAAGCTCCTGTCCCGCCGAAGCGAAAAGCCAAAAACTCCAAGGAAGCATCCGGTAATACCGATCCAGCTACGTAATCACGTTTACCGTGTTAATGATATGATTAATATTATTATATGCGTGTAGTAGGGGAGCTATACAGGACCTGGCACACCTGCGGACCTGGCACACTCGCGCACCTGGCACACCGCGCTGCTTCGCATGATACACCCGACCCACCCTCAGAGCACCCCCTCGCACGCTCCACGAAGGGTTGAAAAAAAAATTAAAAACCAACAGATCGATCTTAACATTGAACCTCTCACCTCGTCTCACCTTAATGTGGACGGTGTGGGAATCAAATGAGGTTTATTGCTAATTATGAAAACAATAATTGATTTGAGTCTCACACTGACTCTATGGCAATACTATTTAAGCTTATTGAGCTTGAGCTGTTTGAGCTCATTGAGCTTACAATAGATCGATGCATGTAGCTGAATTCGGGTCGGCACCATACTCTACAGTATACATTAGATTGATATATGTAGCCGAATTCGGATCGGCGCCACATTCTCCAACATACAATAGCTTGAGTTTAACATCGGACTATTCGAGTTCGATATCAAACCCCCCAATTCAATAATAAGATCGAGCTGTCGACTTTTAATTTTTTTTTTCAACCCTTCGTGGAGGGTGCGAGGGGGTGCTCCGAGGGTGGGTCGGGTGTATCATGGGAAGCAGCGCGGTGTGCCAGGTCCGCGAGTGTGCCAGGTCCTGCATAGCTGCCCTACTGCGTGTTATCTCATAACATTGTTACTCATTTTGCTAACAAAGGCAACATAATAAATATCATAAAGTATAAGTAATTATTATTATTAAGTAAAATTGTGTATTGTTAAAAATAAATAATTATTAAGTCTCCTACTAGCATTAATGTATCAAATTAAAAATGAGAGTGACACAGAGAAAAATATAAGTTTTATCCTTTATTGGTAATTCTCTATGTTCGCTTCAAGCTCCAAAAAAGGTATGGTCGCAAGTCGCAAACATCCGTCCCTCACTCTCCGCCAACAAGCGCGTTGCTATGGAAACCCTTTTAAATCGCTGAAAGAGATTCTGGATGGAAAATTTTATTATTGAAATTAAAAGAATATCCTCTTGCCGCATTGTTTGACCGATAATATCAACAATGCAGCTGCGCGTTACACAACTTATCAAGCGTATAACGGTAGCTCATATTGATAGGATTTTTTCCAAGGAATCTGGTGGGCTTATCAGATTTTCGATATCTCTTAACAAATTTTTAAAATTTGTTTGCATCTAGACAGTGTCGCATCAATAAATGGATTTAAATTTTGTGGTTTTTTCTTACAAAATACACAAAATGGATTCACTGACGTCATGATTTGATACAAACTCTGTAACGGTCTCTTACAAACTGATGTTGTCATGAGCAATTAAACTGAACAAACTGAAATTTTGTATACATACACAAGTAAGTCAAGACAGTCTCGTGTATTCAATAGCTTTTATATTACAAAGAAAATTCAAAGTAGACATCACCAGTTGATGGGGTTTCCTATGTTCAAGTTTCATCTTTTATACTATAACTACATTTTTTTCTTATAACTTTTTAACGAAGCATCAAACCTTAAATTTGAGCCTGGATTCTAAAAAGGCATTAAATTTTACATCGAATTATGTATATGCAAAGTCTTTTCAAGGTCCAAAATATGGGAAAAAATCGCATTGATCGCGAACGAAAAATTTCGTCACTTTGGACGTTAATGGGTTGATCTTGATTCAAGCAGCGGACACGTTATCCACCACCATATCAACAGCTGACTATGATTTTTTATTACTTTTGAATATAATTAAACAACCCAAAAAGTTTCAGCCTTGATACTATAACTTTATCTTGGTGGATTTTAAACGCGTGGGCCTGGCTAAGGCCCCTCTCTCCACCGCTACTTGGGCAGCGGAAGGCTGCTACTTGTATTCTTATGTAATAAGCTATTACATATATAAAATTTAGCCGTTATAAAATGACTAGCTCAAAAAGGTCGCTGCCTCCCGGACTAACAGCAGTCTGTCCGCTGCAAGCGACAAGTGTACACGCGAGCGCCCAACTAAGTTTATTTTTGCCTCACTTTACTTTACTTATTCATACTTATTCATTTAATAAATAAAACCTTATTGTAAGAGAGTGTCTTCATTTTGCTGCCCTGCTTTATCAAATTCAAATGGGAGCGAAAAGAAAGTTGATGAGAATTTATGCGCTGTATATGAGTAGCGGCGTGTCGTCACTTAGTTCCTGTCATACTTGCCAGGTGGAGCGCAACACGCGCT
This sequence comes from Trichogramma evanescens, assembly GCA_902732785.1. Classification (NCBI taxonomy): domain Eukaryota; kingdom Metazoa; phylum Arthropoda; class Insecta; order Hymenoptera; family Trichogrammatidae; genus Trichogramma; species Trichogramma evanescens. Next base: position 27,435 of record CACVKI010146176.1, on the reverse strand, counting down.
CCTCGATAAGTCTGTAACTGCACTTCTTGCTCGGTTCATAAACCTGCACAAGACGAGTGCCGCGCTCTGCCTTTGCAGCGTTTGCATAAAATAATTAAAAGTAACCCAATATTTCGATTGTAAATTACCTCAGCTTTCCGATAGTAAGGTTACGTTTTCGAAAAATTTCTATTTTCCCCGGGAAAATTTCTTTCTAAAGTCAATAATAAACGAGTGGAATATCGATAAAAATTTTTGTTTTTCATTTTTATATCGTTGCATGGTCTAGATCAGCTATTTTAAAAACATAGGAGCTACATATAAATCACAAAAACAATGTTTTTCTCAAAAATCGCATCGAAAAAAAATATTTCAAGTAAAAAAACGATTTTTCAATTGCAAAATAAACAATGATAATTTTTTGCAAGTAAAAACGAATTCTATAAGGGCACTGACGCATTGTGATATTATATTACATTACGGTCATATTATGATTTCAAATAATCGATGCTTCGTTAAAAAAGTATCGACTTCGTAAAAATCGATTACTCATAAGTATTACAGTAATACTTATAAGTAATTACTGCAAATTGTATGTACCTATTACTGCACATCTTTAGACAGAACGTTTATAAAAAAAACCGCTTTATGAGCATTCAAAAAAAGCTTCCTCATAAAATAATTACTGTTCCTATTTTTATTTATAAATTCTCACAAAAAGAACCACGGGAAAATAAAGAAAAGAACTAAAACTTCCGAAAAACCAAAGAAAAAACAATTGTCTATTTCACAATTTAACTATTTTTTTAAAAATATTTGAGCAGTGAATTTGAAAGATGAACAGTTACGCTTTACCTAAAAATCAAAAACATTGGCATTTGAGATTGTTTTTATTTAGTTAGTTAGATACGAGTATTCCAGTCATAAAGTGCCACTCACTTCGACCGCTAGGTGGCCACGCAGCAATGATCGCGCTCCCTCGAGTAAGTGGACCTCGCCAAGGCATAAGAGTCATAAGGTTGGATTTTATGCTGTACTGCTTTTACTACTGTTCTAGCCTCTTTTACATTAAAATATTACTCCTTTTCGAAACTTGCCGTTCCCCGACAGGTGACGGTATAGAGCAGTTCGAAAAGGCTTGAAAGGAAAATAAAGAAAGGACGAATACATCACAGCAGCAAACCTGGATAATTAGGCAGAAAATATTTTATTAAAATTAAAATATTAAATTGTGAACAAAAACCTATCCATAACAATTAATAACTTCAGTTTACTGATAAATTAAAAACAATTTCCAATATTTTAATTATTGTGTAATTTAACCATTTACCTCATAGATTTCCGATAGCCAAAAACGTTATTAAATTAAATGGCTATTTATAACGTTTACGAAACGAAAAAGTTATTCATTCTATGAAATCTGATAAGTTTTCGGAAAATAGGCCAAGCAATGCGTATGGAACCGAATTGGGACAAATATATTTCTCGGCTGAAATTGAAGGTTTTTCCAATTTTTATGGTAAATATACACTGCCGTTCAATCACTTTTGCCATACCTGAGTAAAAAATGAATAAACTTCAAAACGTCATAACTCAGTCAATAGAAGTCGTATCAAGATTTTAAAAATACCATTCAAAAGGTCTTTACAATTATATAAATTATGATAGGATCCAATCATTAATTCACCAATTGTTTTTAACAAATAAAGAACCGAAAAAATCAGTTTTTCTCATAGTTGCTATTTCACATCTCACTTTAATAGAAGGTCTTGTAGAAACATTTTGAGCCCATCAATCTGTTAATTTTGACAAGACCTTTAAATCCGTTTAACTTAAATTAAGATAAATTTTTAGGTGAATCTTACATTAGTACTAGAGAACGTTATAGAGAAAATAGCACAGTAGTTTCACACAAAAATGAATACTATTTACAAGATCGAGGAGCGCACTCGCGCTTCATCTGGCTAGTATATGGGGCAAATTTCCTGAAGTGTCCTAGCGCTCTGCCGCGCGGAATTTTTTGGCCAAATCACTCAATTTCTAACTCGTTGTAAAAGTATCGAACCGCACCTGAAGAAAATAACTAACTAATGGATTCAATAGGAAATTTCCTCAGCTTTCTGATGGTGACATTAGATTTTCAAAAATTTCCATTTTCACCCGGAAAATTGTCATCAAACGTTCAGAGCTCAATATCTCGAAAAACGCCACTTTTTTGCTTTTTTTATTGTTCCAATCGAAAGATGAGGTCTTTTTACATCGGGTTTGGTAGTTTTCAGAGTGTACTTTTGATGAAAACTAAGGAAAATACGGGAGGTTTTAGTTATCGCTTGGCCGCTCGGCGCGATTTCCAGCATTGCGCGGCTCGCTGTAACTTGTTACTCGCTCGTATGACATTGTGATTTGTCTGGAAAAATAATTAAATATGTAGTTATGATAGGAAATTTTCTTAGCTTTCTCATGGTGTAGTCAGATTTTCCGATGGTGACATTAGGTGAAATTAGATGGATGACAATTTTCCGGGTGAAAATGGAAAATTTTTGAAAATCTAATGTCACCATCGGAAAGCTGAGGAAATTTCCTATCGAATCCACTAGTTAGTTATTTTTTTTTAGGTGCGTTTTGATACTTTTACAGCGAGTTATAAATTGAGTGATTTGGCCAAAAATTGCCGCGCGGCAGAGCGCTAGGACGCTTCAGGAAATTTGCCCCATATATGGCAGAGCGAGCTGTGACGTTACGCTCCTTATATACAGCGCATTACATGTTTATTACGATAAAAATGATTTAAATCTAATTGAACTGAGGCACGAGGAAGACATTGATAAAAACCACAAATATTTCATTTTTATAAGACGATGTAAATTCATTTCTTTATAGTTTAGCAGGTAAAATTAAAATAATTAATTTTTTTATTAATTCATGTTTTCATAAAAAATAACTTTCATTATACATTCTGGAAACTGAAGAAGAAGCAGTGTTACAAGCGGAAAAATTGATCCTGGACTAAAAACTTTCATTCGGCTAGACAGAGCACACTTAATAAAGTCCATCCGCATGTGGAACATTTGGAAAACAGATGTAAAAAAAGAGAAGGACCCGAGAAAGGATTTTTTATTCACGAATTTTTGGATATGCTTTGACTATCAGTAATTTTAATGAAATGAAACTATTGATTGCAGCTGCATTCTTAATCTGTGAAAGTAAGTGTTATGGAGAAAATTCTAATACTCATAAAATGATGAACACGGCGATGAAAGAACTCACGAGAGAAGCTGAACATAATACAAGTACCTCATCAGCATATTTAGAAGATAATGTATCAGACAATAGCGTTGAAGCCATTAAAAAGCATCTGCACGGTAATCGCACGATGAATTTCATAAATATTCTTTAAAAAAATGCTAAAGAACGAGTGGATGAAAATGACAGTATATCAATGATTGCAAAGCCTTTATACTTACCAAAAGTTAAAAAGAACTTCGTGCATTTATTCACGCAGTTCCCTTTGTTTAGTTTAGTAATGCAAAAATATTTTTCAGGCTCTAGTGATATTGCTACCCCTGGTAGATCTGAATTTTACAACAAAGACTTAAAAACAAATGTAGGATTCAAAAATCCAATCAGCGCTAACAAATTTGTCTTGTGGCACTCGCTAATTTTAAAAGCACAAGTTAGTTTCTGTATGTCTTCCATGAAAGAATATTCAAATCTAGAATTAAAAAATAAATTATTAAAAAATATAAAAGTAGAATATGTAAAACAAGAATGCGAATTTAGCGGGATAAAAAACAATTTGAAGGATGTGAATATTAGACATTTCAATAATATTGTCACTGAAAACAATACACATTTTATGGATACGGAGTATAGTTTCAGTGGTGCAGATAAAAATTCAATATGTGTGAATGACAAGGATTTAAATAATAATTCCTGTACAACTTTCATCAACCATTTCTTCCATTTAGCTTTTTTCTCCTTCTTTTTCTCTTTATCGTTGTAGGGAAAGATGGAGGGGATAGCTCCTTTTTTTAAAAAATGAAATTTTTCATTTTTACCTGAAAAGTAAATACATTTATGTAAAAGAAACCAGAAAATTAATCTAACTAAAAAGGTATTCAACCAGTATATACTTACTAAACTCAGATTCTTTCCTGTAGTCATTTTTAGTAAAATGTTTTGCACATATCTTAGACCACTTTCCCGGAGTCCAATTTTCTCTTCTCATTGCCACTAACCAACGTTTTTTGTCATCATTATTTTTCGGAATATATAAAAGAGATCCGGTACTTATACTCTCGTTACTTGCCTATCCGACTCTTATGCCTTGGCGCGGTCCAGTCACTTGAGGAAGTGCTATCCTTGCTGCGTGGCCACCTAGCGGCCGAAATGAGTGGCGCTCTATGACTGGAATACTCGTATCTTCATAGTGCTGCATAGTGCTGTTATAGTAGACATAGAATTCACTAATAAATAAAAACATCTTTCAAAATCGCTGCTTAAATGTTTTTTTTATGAGAATTTATAACTAAAAATAGGAACGTTAATTATTTTATGAGGAAGCTTTTTGGAATGTGCAAAAAGCGGTTTTTTTCTGTAAAGGTTCTGCCTAACAGTTGTGCAGTATTATGTACATATAATGCACAATAGTTACTTGTAAGTATTACCGTAATACTTATGAGTACTCGATTTTTTCGAAGTCGATACTTTTTTAATGAAGCACCGATTATTTTAAATCATAATATGATCATAATGTAATGTAACATGATCGTCATATTATCTTATAATATTACAGTTTGTCAGCTCGTTTGATCTTCGTTAATTTGTAAAAAATTTTGTAAAAATTTACGTTTATTTATGATTTTTGAGTTTATGGTCCAAAGACGAATAGTCAGTTCAAACGTAAGAAGTTTATTATACATTTGAAACAAAATTATGCTCAAATTAAATATGTAATCTTAAGAAGTAATTAAATATTATCAAAATATTTTTATCAAATAACAAAATCGACCAATGTTCAAATGAATGAAATTCAAAATATTATGCCACCAAATTATTTAGACCGATCCTTGGATACTTTTGTCATTTTTTTGAATCGATTCCAACGCTCGATACTTGCAAGAAGTATCGCCGATCTTCCAGAAGTCACGGATCTCGATGACGATCCGTCGTCAAATCTTCGATAAAACAGGCATCTATAAGCATGGCAGTAGCGTCTCTTTCTCTCCGGTAAATTAGCCTCCGCGAGTAAGCGTCGATCGCGTCGCGCGAACTTTCGCTTGTATCAACCGATCGGCGAACGTATCCCAGTACCGTGCGCGTCACAGCTCGGCAGCATATGAACTGTACAGTATTGCCAACGAGTCGTATGCGGCAGCAGCTACTACCGCCACCACTGACAAAACACGTCAAGATTTACGACGACGTAAGTAAGTATACAATTTTACGCGGCGCTCGTATATATACACGAGTCCACTCCACCAGCGACCCCACCACCGCTTCTACTATACACTCCAGCACGTAGACGTTTGCGCGCATAATACGTACACACAGGCACACACACACAGGTAATCGCAAGCGACGTCGACTCGGACGACCACCGACTGGCTTTCTTCGGAGCTGCGGCGGTCGAGTGTGTAAGAGCGCGAACGGAGTTGCAGCAGTAGTCGCGATCAAGCCGCCAGTCCATGCAGGACGATCGCCAACGCAATATGTAGAGGGAGAGAGAAAGAGACAGTGCGTGTCCGTGTGTCTGTTTAGCTGCACTCCGTTTTTATATTTCATCCGTTCTGTTTATTCTGTGCCGGAGCGTACACATACACGTACACAAAGGTGTGCGCGCGGCTCGTTCCGTTGTAATACTTTCAATCCCTCGCATATACTCGATTTTCTTTTCTCTCGCGTCGCTCAAAAATCGATAATAACAACATCTCGCTCCGTTACTATTATCATCGATTTCTTTTCTCGCGATCAGTGATCGCACTCGAGCGACGAACAACATTCTCTGCTGCTGCTGCTGACTGCTGCCGACTGCATTTTATGCAGTGCAGGAAGCGGCCCCTGCCAGAGTGTCTGTATGCAACGAGAGTGCCATAGTGCAGCAGCAGTATATAGTGCAGCGTTACAAGCGCGTCTTGCGTGCTTCTCCGCGTATATATAAGTTCGCGTGTGTGTGTGTGTGTGTGTGTGTGTGTGTGTGTGTGTGTGTAAAAGTGTGTGTCTGTGTCCGTGCAATCGCGTGTATACAGCGGACCTGTCTGCGTGCCTTGTGTATACACACGTACATAATAGATATACGCACGCCGCTGCGTGTAAATACACGAGCACTGCACTGCACCGTGCGTATATTTTCGCTTGTAAACGCATCAAAGACATACGCGCGCCACGCAGAAGCTGACAGAAGGCCAGAGATGTAAGTATATTATAATCGCTTGGGGGAAAAAATGAAAAAAAAAAGGAGAAAATAACACATATCAGCAGGCAGCGATCGCGAGCTCGCGCGCGCCTAGCTAGTCGCAACACATTCTTGTCTCTCTCGCTCCAACTCCTATAGATATGTAAAACGTATATACATAAAACGTCGCGATTATAACGCGCGCAAGAGATCGCGCAAGGTGTATCGTAGCACGCGCGCGCGCGAACGACCAGACAGCTACACGAGTAGCCAGCTTATGCGATATTTCGACATTTTTGTATATTTATTTATTGTAATTATAGATACGGAGCCGGGGGCTATTTCGTCTTCGTCGTCGTCTCTTTTTTTTTTGTGCAAATATTCAAGAATTCTTGTTCGCGCGAGATATTTCGCTGCATCATTTTTTTTTCTCATCGTTTTTCTCTCGGTCATCGTGCATGGCCATGCGATATAACGATTTCTCACGGGAGAGCACGGGCATCGAAACGCGAGAGAACAAAGACCTGTTTTTCCTTTTACGAAAATCGTTCGCGGATTCTATCGTGGCCGTACCTGGAACAGCAGCGGCAGAAGCGGCATTGCATGTTTTCAATATTATTAGTTCAGCTCATAACGATCAAACTTTTATTGTTCTTCGCGCGGCGCCGAATGCATTTCTCGAGGCTCGAGACGTATATATATATCCACAGTACGTGCCAATGTTTTGATGGTCGTCGTTTGCATGCTCCAAAAACACATACACCCGCACAACGAAGTCAATTACGACTTCGTAATTCGTCGTTCCTCGGCCGCGTCGGAGACCAAAAATAAATCTTTTTTTACGATCGGTGCGTACAGTACGTACACCCCACTGCAATGCGTGGCCTGCGTTAATGTATCGTAACGCGCGTATACACGACGGCACGTTACCCCACGACATCCGCTCGAATTTATTTTTTATTATTAAATGCTTAAATGGCAATTCGCGGTACACATAGTGACATTCAAACGTGCCGTGATTCTTCGAAGATAATTTATCAACCGTTGCATATGAAGAAAAAAAAGATTAAAAATTCTATCCAGAACTCTAATTCGGTTCGTGTGGGATTTTACACGTGCTGCCGCCCGCGTTACGCTCGATATTACAACTGTCAACAAAGAGAGCTGGATCGATACTCGGGAATCATCTGTTCCCTACTTTTTGTGTGTGTGTGCGAAGGTCGCTACGACCACTCATAATAGAGAATGAGTCGGATGAAAATACCCCAACGCGTCACAAGGGATGTAAACTACCAGGCGCGCGTCCGGAATAATATACAGTTGGAAATTGATGCAAAAAAAAACAAACAAACTATCTCATCGTCGAGCAGAAGAAAGAAAGGGGGGAAAATGATCGAGAAAAGGAAAAGAGACGGAGAGAGAGAGAGGGAAGAATGCCGAGAGAAAGAGAATGGCTCGACAGGTTCTCGATGTCGGTCATGGACCTTTTACACTCGAGCCGTGCAAAACGCGTGTGCGGTAAATCGATGAATCTTCCTTCGAGCCGCACTGCGCATATGCACTACGTACTATCGCACACATGCTAATTACAGTAGTTTCAATATGCATTCAGATATGCCCGTGCAGCTCTTCTATTCGGTCTTTCTCCTTATCTCGGAAAAAGTCTATAATACGTACTTTTTTTTCCTTTCGATAATTTTCGAGACGCGCGCACGTTTAAAATTTACTTTCGAAATGTATTAAACGAAGATATGCGACTGTTCGAGTTTTAATTGTTAGCCATACGCGCGCGCCCCGTTGGTCGTTGAGATTTATTGGAAAACGCGTTCTGTAGCTCTTGTTTATAAACAAAAAAATAAACATTATCTATATAAGCTTTCTCTGAAGATGAAAATGACCGTTAACTTTTACAGATTTATTAGTCTAGCGGTGGAAAACAAAGTACATTATATGCAGAGGAGAGATATCCGATGTTTTCGTTTTGGCATTGTAAAAAAGATAATCGCTTGTTCCGGCACACTGCCGCGGTGAAAACTCCATTTCGCGAACGCAGTCGAATTTGCAAAATCGATGAATTTACAGCACTTTTCCAACCGCACGTGACGAACGAATGAAAATACGCGTGTCAAAGAAAAGGCTTTAAATGCTCGAAAACGCGTCTCGAGAGAAACTACACGATTATAATGTAGTAGAGAAACAGAAATCGAGCAGTATAATTATAATAAAGCCGTTAAAATTAAAATCGATAGATTAGTTTTATGTCCTTTCAAAACTTTTCCATTGTCCAGCTGAGAGAGAAAGAGAGAGTATCGCCGTTTCACGTACTATCATCATTCATCCGGTACGAGTAAGCCGCGCGTGTAAATATCTTAATTCGTCGTAATTGATCTTTTTTAATATAATAATAATGATTTCTTCGTTCAATTCATCCGAGACTCAAACACTATTGTCTTTTTATCGGGAGGCTCTCTGAAGTCGAGTGCATGCGGCAGTCCCAGTATGTATGCAAAGCATTATGATTATTCTTATAACTGTAATCGGACCGCACTGCTGGACTCGCTTTGGCTCTGCATAGCCGTGTCTCGCAGATTGTAGAACTTCTTTTTCTTCTCTTTAATGTAATATAAATACGAAATTGTATTGTCTCGAGCTGCAGGCGTCATCCTGAGACGAAGAAATGCGCCTCTGTGGCTATTGCGCAGGAATGTAAAAAAAAAAACAAAAATTAAAACAACGCGATATGCAGCTACAAAACAGAGACCTCTCGTATGCAGGATAATTCGAGTCCGATGTTTACAATGACTCGATACTTCGCGATTCGCTTTTTATTGCTTCTGCCTAATAATATTTATTTATCGCAAATCTTTCTCTTATATTTTCATCTACGAAAATTCTTACGGCGAGCTATAGGACTTACTTTTATTTGTATGCACCACTGGCATGGTTTAATTTTTGTGTGCACTCGGGCGCGCGCGCGCGCCTATTTTGCTTTTACATTATGTGCCGCAGCCAGGCTCGCGCTCTCGAGCTGCCGAGTCACGAATATACATTACACACTAACACACAGCGCGGAATTGGTACTCGAGCTGCAGAGCTCCGCGTTCCACAATGTACCTGCATAATTATCAAAACGCTCCGAGTGTAATCGTAGCGTGTTGTACTCGCTTCGGCGGCGGAAGTGATTCATCTTAGGCTTCTTTCATGCTTTATCCGATGCATTTTGTTGGTTTTTTTTTTCCTACTCCGTATACTCTTGCAAGCGATTTTTCATCTTCTCGTGTACGTACGTGTACATAAAGTTGATAATAGAGCAGTAAAGTTCAAGTTTATGGGATTTATCGTGTGTGAAAAAAGACCGAACTTGACGCTCGGAGTCAGTACATGCAGAGGTGTGCGTGCCGGTAATTATGATCGAGACGAACCACTCCGGCGAGGCTTCGGTGGTTTTGGGTAGAATTATTATTATTATATTTTTTTTTGTTAATTCACGCAAATGCTGCCAGTGTAGGACGTTCCTCTGTGCTTTCAGGTTCTCACAAGCCAGTATTATTTCAGAAAAAGGGCCTTTTACACGGAGTGCATAATGCAATGTATACAATACCCGCGCAATGAGGAATTTGAACATTTCGGCGCAACATAAAAATCTTTAGTTTAAAATTTCTTGTCTGTTTTTGCTTCAAAAATAATGTATATGATTTCATTTCCTTGAACTAACTTGTGCAGTAAAAAAATTAATTAGTATTGATTCATACATTTTCAAGGCGCGTTGTGCTGCAGGTGAAACTACACGCATGGGAAAAAATTATGCTGCAAGAAGTGTACAGTTTTAAGAAAATTCGTCTGATTGCGACAGATCTTGCATTTCATCTTGAGCCCGATTCGTAAATTACAACAATAGTAAAAACGTCGGGCAGGTTTATTTAATTATTTTGATTATACAATTTCAATTATATTGTCGTAGACCAGTACTAGAATTTTTTATGATACATTGCATCACTCGCATTTTGGATTAGCGAGCTGCAGGTCGTATAGAAACCAATAAAATAAAATAATTTTGATTATTATTAATGCTATTGCAAATACACGTTTCAAAGCCTCGAAATAAATTTCGTCTTGTGCTGAATTTTCTTCGTCCTGCGATCTGAATTTTCGAAAGAACATACGATGATAATGATAAGGTTTATTTTTAACGTACGAAATGCAGGACGCTCTTATTACTTTGAAGTTTCTTCACTCGCAGTGCAGTAATGCTGATTGTGCTCGTTGACAAAATTATGATAAATTTATTTGTCCCACTGTCGTCATCATTGGTCACCACCTAATTTCATAAATAATCAGAGTTTTGAATTTTTCGAATCTCAATCTAGTCCGTGTTATTTTCTACGCGCATACAAGTATGTTGCAATGTATACACTCGAGATATAGATAGCTAAAACGGAGGATCTGTGCTTTGCGTATCTGTTTCCGCTCGTGATAAATATTTTCTTTCCACCGCCGTTGCTGCTGCATGGCGCGCATAATATGCAAACGCTCGTCGCAACGTAATCACTGCCGCCGCTGTTGCTGCTGCCGGCTCGAAAAATAGATATCGCGATCCGTTGCTTATGTGCCAGTGATGATGCATATGGTAATGCGACGACGACGACAACGACGGCGAGCGGAAAAATTAATACGCATGAATTTTAGCTATTCCTATTTGATGCTCGACTTGGAATAGAGCTACGAACGAGAATCGATGCGATGATTATGAATTCGTATCGAGAAAGAAAACGAAAACAAAACCGGGGCTAATATATAACACATGTGACCAATGCATGTACGATAATTATAAATCTCATGTTAGAAATTTAAGTTATTGCAAGTACAGATACATTGAAGTTAAACCTTCACTTCAATAACCTAAGCCCAACCAAAAACTACAAAAACGAAAACATAAAGAACCAACGCGGAGAAAAAAGCTGATACACAGTAAAGTTGTTCCTCTCATAATTTCTGAACTTTTTACTCCAAAAACTCTTAAAAAATTTAAACGTGCTTTTTAATAAATTCAAGTTGATAGTTATCGAGTTAAAAATTGTCAAATTTACTACACGACTTTCAGGTAAAGGCCGCTATATGTATCGATCATATGCATTATGTATTGGCAGTTGTTTTTTCTCCCTATCTTTATCGAAACGAATTTATAATCATCGCATCGATTCTTGTTCGCAGCTCTATTCCAAATCAAAAATCGTTAGTTCATAGTTGAAATTCATGCGTATTAATTGAGGAAGGAAAAAATTACCACGAAAATGTGAGCAACGCTGCGTATAGATGCACCGCTCGTATCCCTCTTATCATTACGTATCGTGGACAAGACTTTCTACGCGAGTTCATAGACGCTACCTACATTTCGATATCTTATGTCATCCTCGATACTTATGCAATTTTCCAGCGTAAATTATCGAACCTAACGCACCGTCGGTACGTTTCTTATATTGCCAATATAATACTCGTTATACATTGCACGCACGAATTCGACCATATAGCAATGGATTCTCGAGTATCAGCCCCGACGTATATATGATGCAAGTAAAAATCAGTTCCTACGAATACGCATACCGCTTAATTTCAGTCGTAATCTGCGGGTGAATTCATTCTTTTTTTTTTGTCGATTTCGCAAAAAAAAAATCCTTACTCACCGAGCGGAGTTTTGATGAAACAACGTCAAGAAACGCTCGCTCAGCGAGCGAGCGAGATAGATAAACTCGTTTGCGAACCGATTAATTAATCATTAATTTTTTTTTTTCGCAACAAAGAAAAGGCCGAGTATCCGATGATTCACTTCGATCTGCGTTATCTTTCCCTCGCGCTGTGAGTACGCTTTCGGCTGCTACTTGGCTTTACAAAATTATAATTTTTGTGTAATTTAAATTGGATTCATTTACCATAGATCGAAATCGAGTTCGAATCTACGATTTTCCGCCGTTGTTGAGTGGTTTTTAACGTGGAAATGAACAATCGTGTAAGTAGCTTGTAATTTGAGCGTTATATATAATTGCTAGAGTGACGCACGCGAATCGAGAGGTGGTACAAAATATCGGCCGCGTCTGTCCGGGCTGCTGTGCAGGTGTTCGCGCTCGCTTCTATACTTATCATCGTGTACGCACGTCGATCAATATTATCAACTGCTCGGCTATATATAACAACGAAACGTGCATCATTGCACGTATGGAACAATATGAATCTGATTTTCGATTTGTATAGATTCAAAAGAACGTCCTATGTTTATAATTAAACTAGATTATTTATTTAAAGAAAAAAAACTATATAAATGCACGTAGCTCCGGAATGTCAGTAAGCCACCATCGTCCGACTAAATCAGTCTAGCGCGTAATCCGAAGACGGAAGATGGCTATATACACCAACACACGAGCAACGAGCAAAACAATTTCGCTCTCGAGTATGCGCGCGAGTGTAACGATAAAATAAATACACGATAAATGTACGTGTGTGTGTGTGTGTGTGTGTTTTTGCGTGTGTCTGTGCTTGCAGTGCACAGTTGGGAACCCCAAGCTCGAAGTCGCTCTCTCGTGCTATATGCGCACGACGATGGCGTTGAAACCAAGAGTAAATAAGTTTTTGCGCCCGCTTGCAGTACAAGTATCGAATATATACACCAAGAGCGATAACGATCGACGCCCGCATATATGATATATTATATTATGTGCGTATGTGTGTCTCGGTCATTCCCTTTTATGCGTCCGAGTTCGTATTATGTGCTGCGAGCAAACAGACGTCGCTTGTTTTTAGTACGTAATAACGATATTTCAATTACCGAAGCCTCCGGACGATAAGGGCATTTAAGCGCGTCTAACCCGACTGATCGATGCAGGAAATTTTGTCGTATCGGAAGTCTTTCGACGTCACCTGCGCGGGTCCACATGCAAACTATAGTATACTTCTTTTATTTAAAAAATTGATGAGCTAAATAGCGACAATAATTTGGAAGTAATTTAGTTCAAATCTACGTCAGTAAGTTGTAAGACAAAGATTGTAAAAGTGACTGGCATTATAAAATTGATATCATTTTCATGTAAAAATTTATTGATTTTTTTTAAACTTGAACATGTTTCTTTTTATACAATGAAATTCGAAGAACTTGTGATATTATAAATTACAACTTTTATATTATAGTCTTACGAAGTTGTACAATAGTGGCAACCTATGTAGCAAAAGTGATACCAAAGTCAAGATAAAAACGACAATTTTTAAACAGGGGGTTTGGGTGATTTTTCACTGAATAAATATTTTTTAAAAATTATGTGAATGTCTTCATTTATGTTCTCGTGAAATACAAGCAATGATTTTACGCACCACATCTATGTAGCCTTTGTGGTAGCCCTTTATTTTCAATTGTTTTCGCAAATATCTCATGCACGTGTTATGCCATTGTGAATCGCATCAATGTGGATTTTGAGATAACCCTTTCGTATGAATGTCTTTCCACAAACATCGCATACATGAGTGTGACTATTATGCTACGCATTCATGTGGATTTTGAGATTACACTTGCTTGAGAGTTTCTTTCCACAAATATCACATTTATGGGTGATACCATTGTGTATTGAATCGATGTGAGATTTGAGGTTAACTTTAGTTTTGAATTTATTTCCGCAAATATCACATGAATGTGTGATACCATTATGGATCGCATCAATGTGGATTTTGAGATAACCCTTTTGTGCGAATGTCCTTCCACAAATATCGCATGCATGTTTGACACCTTTATGCACCGTATGAATGTGAATTTTGAGACTATCCTTCTTAGTAAATTTCTTTCCGCAAATATCACATGCATATTTGATATCACTATGTACCGAATCGATGTGGACTTGGAGATTACCTTGGTTGAGAATTTATTTCCGCAAATATAGCATGCATATATGATACCATTATGGATCGCATCGATGTGGATTTGAAGATGGCTTCTCCATTTGAATATCTTCCCACATGTATCACATGCATAAGTGATACCATTGTGCACAGCATCAATGTGAGCCTTAAGACTGTTATTATGTTTGAATGTCTTGCCGCATTTATCACATGTATTTCTGATACCACTATGCATCGAATCTACGTGAGTTTTGAGATTACCCTTGGTTGAGAATTTATTTCCGCAAATATCACATAAATGGGTAAGACAACGATGTAATGATTTGACATGTCTATTCAGCCTACTTTTAGTTGAGAAATTCTTACTGCATATTTTACATGCTCGAGTTGTATCATTATCTAAAAGACCAAGTTCCCAGTTAGAATTCAAATTCGATTCTTCTGCAACGTCACTAGAAAATTCCCGTTTCACTTCCCCCGAGGATTCTAGTTTTATTATACTTTGAGGTTTGTTATTACCATTATCTTTTAAATTCCGCAAGTGATTTGGTGAATCATCGTCAATTTTCTTGACTTCTAATAATTCAATGCTGGGCTTGACGTCTTCGCATTCGATAACTATTTCCACTTCGTCATGGAGTTCACTTTCACACTTCCGAAAGGTATACGTCTGTTGAAAAATCAAAGTTGTGTTTCATAAGTAATCAACTACAATGCGAATTACAGATAAGAATCGACACTTACTGAATTTTCTTGTGGAAATGTTAAAAGTTGGATGTTTTTCAGATCAGGTTTTTCGTCAGTCATTTTACAATTATTTTCAATAAGCGAGGCATCAGTAGGCTCCTCTTTCACTCTGAAATAGCCCCAGTAAGATAAATTATTTTGTCATAAAAATGTTACATCACTCACAAAATACGAAAATTACCTAAAAACACAGTAAAATATACTTATTGTATATTCATATAATTCAAAAAGTAATCTTGTATGATTATACAAAAATTGATTATTTAGTAGCAACTTTGAAAAGTATATATAAAATGATCAATTTAAAAATTTTCCGCTTATTCCGTAACTAACTTCACATCTCACTCTAATTTCCAATCAAATGTTTCTAATGGAGTCCACGCAAAACTCAGTCATAATACTTATATTAATGAAGAATCAACGTACGCGTCTCATGTCTAATGAATAGTAAACATTTTTTCATCGATAATATATTATTAAAATGATGATTCTACGGTGCGAGAAAGATCTAATACCATATATCTAATACCATAATTATTATCATCATCGATGATGATGATGATGATGCTGCTGGTGGCACTCCATGGTTATTGCTCAATCAGTTGTTTGGCGAAAAAAAAAATTTGTCATATACGCCTGTGCGGAGCGTCTTTATCTTATCTCGGTGTATAAGCGATTATACGTACACCGTCCGCGCGTGAACTTCGAGCACTCCGCACATGAGTCGTCTTTATAATCGCGCCTGTATACAGCGGCTCGAGATTCAAAGATCGCGTCGTCTCGAGGCTCCGCGAACCTTCGTGTGTGTGTGTGTATGCGCCGTCGCCGTCGTCTTCTCTATGCGCTTGCGAAGTCGCGATAAACGATATAATATAACACTCGTTGACTCGAGTTTATCGAGGCATTGATTTCAGCAGTCGCGCGAGCCACACACAAATGTCTATATTTATCCGATTGCCTCATTGAACGCTGCATTACTTGTGATCTCTGTAATATATTTTTCTCCGACTCCGCGAAGAGCTGTTAATTTTTCTTATGCGCACTGATACAATTAGGTCGATATAACTGTGGCGCGGTGTTCAATGGTAAGCGTATCGCATTCTGTCAACTCCGAATGCCTCAAATATGACTGTAACGTAATTCCCAAAACAAACTTGCAAAGATATCTCGCACAGTACACGCGTGGACACTTGGTCAGCTCGAGCGAGAGAGCCTTGACGAGAATTGCGTGCTCGTGTGCTTGTGTGCGTGTGTGTTTTAGCCGGAACAAAGAGCAAGGAGTCAAATATGATATAAAGTAGGGGTCTTTTTTTTCCTCCTTTTTTTTCTAGATAATTCGCGCTTCGCCTTACGTGCGAGCAAGCGGTGGTGGCGCGTAGCACTATTCGCAAAGATAAAAAGCCAAGAGCTCGCGGACACGCGATACTCGAGCAGCTGTCTCGAATGTGTAGTGTCAATGTGCACGAGCGCTGACGCTACAATACACGATGTAGCAAGGCTAAAGTTGAAAACACACCGGAGTCGCGGATCGTGTCAAAAGAAAGCGAGAGAAAATTTGACCGAAATGACAACTGCACTTTAATAACGGGACAAACTATTATACGAGTCGTTGCGCGACCCGATAAGCGACTCGTAATTCGACCAATTATCATGAATTTATGCGGCGGTGGCCGAGTTTTTTTCGAGAATTTTTCATAACCGCGCGTGTCGTTATACACGTATGTGTGTACACACAATGCACCGCTATGCATGTACACTCGCCGAGCGAGCGAGTGACAATATGTAGATCGTCCCCGAGCTGCAACGATGAGGCTGCTCTGTTGCAGCTGACTCGTTCGCGCTTCTGCACATTACCATAATATGCCCGAGACAATTCGTTTTTCCTCGGCCGTTTGCCAAGGTCCCTTGGCAAACAACGACGCGCATAGTGTAATTGAAATACACACGTTTATGCCCGACATTAAAAAAAAAAAGGTATATTTCATTCATTTTATGCCGATTATATTGCCGCGTCTTGGCGTCTCCGGTTGAGAGCTCGAAGAAAAATTCATATACACGATATCGCAAAGCTGCCCCCGAAGTCGATTTTTAGCTTCCGATTCACAATGATAAAATCGTACGCCGCATATAGTTGAATGACTCGCGCAGAACTACACACACAGACACTCCGCGGTGCGTTATAAATGCACGACGATTCGCGGAAGTACGTATTACCGCGCGCGCGTGACATTTTGAGTCACACACACACACAACATACACATATATTGGAAGAATAAAGTTTTCCCCACTTTTTCATGCGTTCTCGTGGCGCGAGAACAGCGTGCGCTACTACTGGCGCGTCATAGCCGAGGCATTATTACATAGAGGAACGATAATCATAAACCCGTTCCTAGGATATGATTATAAATCGATTACTGCCTCTGAATAATTCCGTATGAATGATGAAAAAAAAAAAATCATTATTGATGTTGCGGCTTTGACGATCTCGAGCTTCCCCATTTGTTTTGCCAATACCCGCACCGTAATTTCGTACGAATAATCGTTATGTATACAACTTAAGATCAGTTATAACATCTCTAATAACGTACAATTTGATAAAAACGGTACATTTAATTGGAATTGTTTTTTGTTTAGGATAATCAAGAATCAAGGACTCGCGGAACGACTGAAATGATAAACTAGACATGATACTTTAGCCCGAAGTGTCACGGAACAAAATGATGATCAAAACGTTCAAAATGCAATCGACGTTCGCTGCATCGAGCGCCTTGTCGCTGTTGCTCCTACTTCTGGTAGGCGGCTCGCGAGCACTCGAGGGGCCCAACATCTGCACGAGACAAGAACCGTAAGTTTTGTGCCGATTTCTCATTTCGCGCGGTTTCGCAAATAAATTTGCCGATGTTCAATCGATTCGTAGGTACACGGTGACGGTGACGGTGTCCGAGCAGAAGCCATACACCGAGAGGACCAAGAGCTTTTGCTGGAGCTTTCCACCGACTTGCTCCAAGTACAAGATAGTTTTTAAAACGGTGTACAAAACCGAGGTAAGCATCGGGCAATGTGTAAAAATAATGGAATGAGAAAAAGACTCGGTACTTGAACGAACGCCTTACATTATTTACAGACCATAACGAAGCAGAGGCCGGTCGAGGAGTGCTGCAAGGGCTACACGAAGACGAACGTCGGCGACAGATGCGTGGCCGTGTGCTCGGAGCCCTGCGTCCACGGCACTTGCGCCGCTCCGGACGTCTGCAAGTGCGAGGCTGGCTACGGCGGTCCCACCTGTGACATCAGTAAGTAACGATCGTAATGATACAATAAAAATCAACGAAAAATGCATCAGCGGTCTCATTATCATGATTCCTCGATCGCGCAGAGTGTCCGATCGGCAAGTGGGGCGAGAAGTGCCAGGAGGACTGCCGCTGCGCCAACGGGGCCGGCTGCGATCCCTTCGACGGCCGCTGCTCGTGCACGCGCGGCTGGACCGGCGAGTTCTGCGAGGACGCCTGCCCGTCCAACAGCTACGGCCTGGACTGCGCCGAGGAGTGTCGCTGCCTCAACGGCGGCAGCTGCCATCACATAAGCGGCGAGTGCCACTGCGCGCCCGGCTACACCGGACCGCTGTAAGTCCGATCCCTATTTTGGATTATTATAATTTTAAGTGTTTTACGATTAGAATTTTCGAGTTTATGATTGCACATCGTAATAGAGAGCTCGATCATCGCATATTTCGCGAATTTTTATCTGCGTAAGCACGTCGATTCGGCTACTATGCTGCGTCGCGAAATGTGCGACGTTATTATTGTTCGATTGTGATTTTTGCTGGGAAACAGCTTAGTCGTGCGAATCCGAGCCGTTACGGAACTCGCTCGAACGTCGCCGAGTGTCCATGGACGCGTTCGAGTACACCATCGTAAGTCGACGCATAATTATCGCTCGCTTACAGAAATACTACGCGCGCGCGCACACCTTGCTCAGCTCGCTAATTCACCTTGTCTATGTAATGGCGATCGCGACGTCCAACAAATCTGAAATGTGCAATACGTATTACGCACGTGATATTTTAGCGCGTAGTCGTGCGTCGAGTTCGACGAACAGCAGCAGGCACAAGACTACATATACAAATAATAAAATCGCTCGCGTCGGTAGCTTTATTCCTTCGAGCGTGCGCGCGCGCGCGCGTGGTGACTTATCCATTCGCATATATTGCCTTTTATTATGTTGCCTGTTTGCTCTTACTCACGCTGCCCCGACCAACTATAATGGGCCATATAACATTAAACGAGAAATTCTTTTGTTCTCGATATTCGACAAGTAATATTCTCGAGGCTCGACTGTGCACCTTGTATCGTCTTACGAGTTTAGTGAGTGTGTATGATTTTCAGTCGATAAAAGAAGAAACAGTTCGATTGGAAAAAAACCACTTGATGCTATTCTCTGTAAGAACGCTGTAGAGAGACTCTCTTATGTGCCTCGAGCTCGACTCCTTTCGCCGCGCGTGCGACGGACTGAGACGACGCCACCTAGCGGCGACTAGTTCAAACAATAAAAATGAAACAAATTCAAGTTATTCGGATATAAGATTTTACTTAAAAAGCTCCTTAAAATTTTTTTTTAATTTTATTTCTTTTCTCCATTCCATTATTGAATCTTGAATCAATGACAAAAAGTTTCAACAAGACCGCATTGGCATTCAACGTGTCTTGATCATAATATCATTGCAGGTGCGGCGAACTCTGCCCAGCGGGTAAGCACGGCGACGACTGCAAGTCCGAGTGCCGCTGTCAGAACGGCGGCTCCTGCAGCCCGACGACCGGCGAGTGCTTCTGCACACCGGGATGGACGGTGCGTACAATATAAATATATACAAATCTCTTTTCGATACTCTCCTGCGAGCTGCGATCAACTTTTTCCGGAAATTTTGTTGCAGGGCTCGGTTTGCGGCAACAGATGCCCCGAGGGATTCTGGGGCAAAAACTGTAGCGTGCCCTGCGAGTGCTACAACGGCGCCGGCTGCGATCACATAAGCGGCGAGTGCCTCTGCAAGCCCGGCTTCGTCGGCGACAAGTGCCTCAAGAGCTGTCCCACCGGCACCTGGGGCCTGGACTGCAAGCAGAACTGCACCTGCTCCAGCGGCGCCGCCTCCTGCTCGAACGTCGACGGCGCCTGCCTCTGCGGTCCCGGCTGGCAGGGTCCGCGCTGCGAGCAGCGCGTCTGCCCGGCAGGCCTCTACGGGCCCGACTGCGCCAAGGTCTGCGAGTGCGAGGAGCCCAACACCGAGCTCTGCCATCCCTGGACCGGCGACTGCACCTGCAAGGCCGGCTGGGCCGGCAAGACCTGCGCCAGGACCTGTCCGATCTACACCTACGGCCAGGACTGCCAGAATCGCTGCGCCTGCCAGAACAACGCCCAGTGCTCGCCCGTGAACGGCAGCTGCATCTGCGCGGCCGGCTACAGGGGCGAGTTCTGCCAGGACTCGTGTCCGGCCAACACCTTCGGCGAGGACTGCGCCCAGAAGTGCGTCTGCTTGAACGGCGGCAAGTGCTCGCCCGAGGACGGCAAATGCAACTGCACGGCAGGTACGATGAACGGGATCGCGCAGCGAACTTTCGTTTATACAGAGTCTCTTCACTTTTCTGTCGAAAAAAAAACTAATTTGTTTTTACTAAAAAAAAAATAATCGAATCGATTGTAGCGATTCAGGACGCAATGTGTGGAAAAGTCCAATGTTATAATCAGTAATATCATTTTACCTTCTCATCGTTTAAAAAAGTAATCGTTGTCTGGCATATAGATGTATGTTCCGCTTAGCATTATATGTAATATTTCTCTTATGTAGAGTATCGTGCACGTACTAGTTTAAACTCATTTACCATAATCCATTATTTTAGACGAATCATTTCATTTGCTAATTTAGCTGCGTTTCATAATTACACCTGTTGCAAAGTGTCGTAGAAATTACTTTTAAATGTCATTAGTCTAGTGATGCACAACTAATGAATGCGAATTCAATCTTTTAATTTTTGATACGCAGGCTGGGACGGTGTGCAATGTGAAAAACCATGCCCCGTAGGATATCACGGGGTAGGCTGCATCGAAAAATGCAAATGCCTCAATAACGCGTCTTGCAATTCGCAAACGGGTGAGTCATTGACCTACCGATACAGATTTATCATTCATAATGTAGGACACTCTCTTGATCGTCTGTTTGACCTTTGTTATCGACAGGAAAATGCAGTTGCCCACCCGGCTTCACGGGCGAGATGTGCGAGACGCGCTGCGAGAAAGGAAAGTTCGGCTACGACTGCTCGCAGGTCTGCGATTGCGAGGAGGAGAACAGCGTCGACTGCGACATCGTCACCGGGCGCTGTCGCTGCAAAGACGAGTGGCGAGGTTCGCTCTTAATCTCACTTTAATTTTCCAAGTTTTTTTTTTTATCTATGATAACTCTAAGATATCATAACTTTGCTTTATCGTCCGCGTTTAGGAATACGATGCGAGACTCAATGTCCACCCGGGCTTTACGGCGCCGACTGCCACAACGAGTGCAACTGCAAGAACAACAGCTCGTGCGACCCCGAGACCGGCAGCTGTATCTGCTCGCGCGGCTGGGACGGTCCCGACTGCTCGCTGCCCTGCAAGAAGGGTTGGTATGGCATGCGTTGCAAAGAGAAGTGTCCTGAAAACAGTCACGGTAAGTACTACACCATCCGCCGAAATCTCCGTTTTCTTCAGCATTACGAGAAAAACGTTTGAAAGCCAAAATGTAAGGTATCTCAATTATTACGTAGAATGAATGTAGCTCTCATAGTTGGTTTGACTTTGTCATCATTTGCATGAGTATTGCTTTTTCAGTGTCGTTTATGAAATTCTGCTCGGAGCTTCATTCGTTGTTACTGTATCAATATTAGTCATTTATATTCATTGTCGATAGTTACACCATACAAAAAAATCTTGAAAATGATATTACTGAATCTCCTTTTTAACAAAAAAGAAAATTGTCACTGAAGAAAACAAAATGAATGTAAAAAAACATAGTACATCGACACGAGATACACGTCTAACTTTTTGGCAATTATAATATCTCCCACAGGCAACATGACGTGCGACCACGTGACCGGCGCCTACGTCTGTCGTCCGGGCTACCTCGGCCTCACCTGCGAGCACCCGTGCCCGCCGAATCGCTACGGCCAGGACTGCGCGCAGGCCTGCGACTGTCGCAACGGCGCCGAGTGCCACCACGTGACGGGCGTCTGCCAGTGCCTGCCCGGCTGGCAGGGCCGCAGCTGCCAGCAGAGCTGCCCGGAGAACACCTACGGGGTCAATTGCACGCAGCACTGCAAGTGCCTGAACGGCGGCAAGTGCCGGGCCAACGACGGCCACTGCCGCTGCGCGCCCGGCTGGACCGGCACCCACTGCACCGAAAGTAAGCCCGAAGAAGTTTTGTCTAATTTCGAGACGGCCGCAGTCTGACTTTAAAGTAGTTTGTTAACGCTTTGAAATAGTTTGTTTGCTTGCTTGATGAAGTAACTCTTGATATTTTGAAATGGTGAATTGTTAGGCACAGCGTGCGAACTAAAAACCATCGATGGGTCAAATTTTTTTTCTCAAACGATTTATGCTAATAATCGCTACTAATGAAGGCAGTTTTTGGCGTGTACATATGATTAATCATTTTAACAAGTATAACAATAAAATTCCGTTTTTTAAAAAAGTTTGGAAAGGATTATTGATTGATGTAACCTCTTGCGCACTAATCAAACCTTATAAAGAGGCACTAATCCTGATTTAAATTCCATTTTCGAATTTTCAATGCGACCGATGTTTATGTAATCGAATGTATATTCTGAAACGCAGTCTGCCCCGAGGGATATTACGGAGACCACTGCATGGAGGTGTGCGAGGCGTCGCAGTGTAAGAACGACTTTTTCATCTGCCATCCGGCCGACGGCTGTATCTGCAAGCACGGATATCAAGGTAATAATGCGCTCTTGTTGATCGATTCGTGCTACTTTTTTTTTCTATAATTCAATCAAATTTGACCAATCAATTGATTTACTCCAAAGGTCCGAATTGCGACATCGAGATATACTCGCGCAACGTCCAGCAAAAGGAGGAGGCCGGCTACGGCAGCGTCGTCGGGGGTATTTTCGCCGGAATCGTGGGCATAGCCATTTTCTGCGCCGCCTGGATGTATCATCGTCGACGAGTGGCCAATCTCAAGATGGAAATCGCCCAAGTGCAGTACATAGCCGAGCCCGTCACGCCTCCAGGTAAGGCACAAAAAATGACTCTCAATCTTATTATGCGATTATTTCGAGATTTTTCATGCTTTATGACGAATGCCACGATTTTCGCAGATCGTAATCAATTCGACAATCCCGTTTACGCTTATCAAGGCAATTCGAGAAACGACGACGGTACCGACGCTCTGTTGAAAAACGTGCAGATCAGAAACATCATCACTCGTAAGAATACGAATAACGAGAAGGCCAAATTTGGATACGGTTATCCGCCGGACGACGAAGAAGATAATTGCAAGGGTGAGTTAAAATTTGATATTTCACTGGTAGAAATGTTTAATATTTTATGACTAGTTTAACTTATACAATTTAACCCTGATAACTTATACAATTTTTTTCACTTTGTTACTAGCAGATTTTCACATATAAAGATACTCGCCATCTAGTGGTAGAGCCTTATACTAGCATTATCGTATTAAATTACTTAAAAACTAGTCTACATTATATGAAACTGTTGAATTATTGTTTCCAAGTCATTTAAAATGCGCTTAGTATTTGTGACATAATTTTAATAGAAAATGTTTAAAAACAAGCCAATCAATGGTCGTTCATTTTAAAACATAATAAGAGATAATTTTCTGGTCATTGCGTTCATTATTAATATCGAGCATTTCTACCACGATTAGATTGGTAAAATAAAGACGTACTTTTGACATTTTTTTTGTTCTTGCAAATCCCATCTCAGGTGGCTTCGGCTTAAATTACAATCACACGGCGGCGCTGAAGAATCGCGACGCCGACCTCGGCAATCCCAACCTGAACGTCTATCACAGCATCGACGAGCTCGAGAAGCAAAAGTCGGAGCACGTCTACGACGAGATCAAGCAGAACAACGCCGATCTCGAGTACGATCATCTGGATTACACGCGCGCCCAGAGCGATCGCAAGCCCCACTATCAGCGCATGGCCAACGGCTTCGGTGGCGGCGGCGGCGGCGGCGGCGCGAGCAGCAGCAGCAGTAGCGGTGCCTCGCCGACGCCACCGCCCAACGGATCGTTCAATCGTCATCAACGCCGGGAGCTGCCACCGGTGTTGTCGCTGTCGTCGCCGTCGACCGTCATCGTCGGTCTCGATCCGCATCGAGGAGCCTCGACGTCGGCATCGAGTAGTCCCGATCCGGAGCTTGGCAACGTCACGTAAATTTATCCATGAACATCGATACTGTTACGACTAGCTCTCTCATTTTCTGTTCTCGCGTCCGATTACGACCGTCCCCAGGGGTTTCCAAATGATATACATTTATTACGTGTAATTTAAAAAAAAAAACGATTTATATATTGGGAAATTTGCGCGAAGCACGTTGGCTTATATATACGAGCACTTCCTTGTTTCGAATACACAAAGCTCGCATTTTTTTGGGGGGTGTGGAAAAGCTGCTTTACAATAAGACTGCCGTGCCATTCAAGCTCTCCTTTTTCCGCTCTCTCTCTCTTCATTTGTTTGACTCAATCTTTACAATGAACAAAATCGCTAATTTAGCCTTTGTGAGAGAAAAAAAATGTCCACGATGTTTACCGAGCCGCTTCTTCCCAAGAGCATTTTAATGTTAAAATCAGTGTATAAACTGTTGTGTTCAATTAAACGACACTTCCGATAAATGTTAGGCCAGAAAAGCGATATTTTTCGAGAAATACGTAAAAACACATATATGAAATATTTTGTTATGCTATTGACTTGAATTTAAGTGTTAGTTACGTAGGTGAAAATTATACTGTTATTTTTATAATGATAAAGTGATATTTAAGAGCTTCATTGAAAATGACGAAAAAGCCTTCGTAAAATTGTTCAAGTTCAAAGTTTCAATTCAACATATCTAATGTTATAAATGCCTCGAGTAACAAAATAAAAATAATCAATTTAGGATTATTAAAAAAAAATATTTTTGAAATAATTTTAGATAAACGTGTAGATATACAAATATGATATAAAACTGACACAACTATAAATTGCAAAAAGTTGCACGCTAAGAGTCAATGATAGAAACGATAAAGAAATCATTGTACTATTTTAATGAGTTAAGAAAGTTCATGTTTTCTATGTAAGATAGAACATTTGTAATCAATACGAGTATTCGTTCAGAGATTTGTTCTTTCTGTATATTTTTAATTTATTTGGCATACCAATAAGTTTAATTTATATTATATAATGTAGATACGATGTATTTTAAATATATATATTTATAATTTATATAATTTTTTAGTGCCGATAAATGTATACGTATTGTTGTTTTAATATTGTATCTAAAAATATTATTATGAACCGTTTTTTTATACAGAATATTGCATTTCAATAGGACGGAGCGAATAATAAATACAATGTAGTAAGAAAATGGTATTTTCGTATCCAATTTGTGCATCTGTGATAGCCGAGGGAGTCAATTTTGTGAATTTCTATTTGTACACGTGAAAAAATTATTATTTTAATAAAGTATGAACAATTTTATTTATTTGATTAGATAAAACTTTAGCCTATGTATGATAAAATATTTAAAATATAATATAAAAAAATAAAAAAAAACTTAGTCCTCAAATATGTAATTTTTTAATTTTTTTATCTCAAATGTTTCAACTCCAATATTTAAACTCATAAATTTTATAAATTAGATGATTTCGCCTTTTTACAGTATATTTTCATACTTTCGTGGCGAGCGTGTATATGCAATTCAATATATATTTTTTAACTTATATATTCACAAAGTATAACTTTAGTTTAAATAAATAACTTAATTAATAAAATAATTTAATTTTAATCTTTTATAAAAGTATGAAATGTTACTTCAATACTATTAAAAGTATAAATTCATTAATTTATAATTTGAAAAAAGTATAAATTAGACTATTTCGACTTTTTACAGTAAATTTGTATACTTCTGTGGCGAGTGTGTACTCCATTTTGTCATAAAATTATCTCTTTTTTTTAGTATAAAATTCATGCCCAAAAGGTAAATATGAAGAATACAGCAACGATAAGAACTTGAAATATTTTCTTCGCGTGCTGTCCGAAATAAGAATTCAATTATTCATTTATATGCTGTGGCTTCTTGTAAATTCTCAGATGCTCCTCTCAGTATACATACATGTACACTAGTGTACGTTTGATTCGGTTCGCCGCAGAAAACGTAAACACAGCGAAATCCGGGCGTGCCTATGTAGCATACGTATACCATTGTTATTATTTCCGCCTATGCTATACATACAGGTGGTCCCTACTACGTGTGTTTACGTTTTCTACAGGGAACCGAATTAAACGGACACTAGTGTACATTGTGCATGGACAAATTATTGAGAATCAAATTTTTATTAGATTTATTGATATTGAATCAAAAATGAACACTAGGTGTATATGCAATGAATCCGATCGTTTATGTTAATTACATACAATTTTTTTATTGGTGATCTATCTATCCAATAACTTTTTTTGTTTTGAGCAAAAAATATTAAGTCACGTATACATTGGGTCGATTGATAATTGTTGCATGTACAAATTTGTGATTTGTATTTGTCATATTTAAAATTAAGTCTTCTAGTAAGATTTTTTTACGAAATTAAACATAAATATAGGTATTATACATTTACTTATGCACATTGCGTGAATGCAAGTGTGCCATAACTGCGTGGGCTTTAAGATTCTTTTCTTTTCCGAATTTTTTTCCGCATATATCACATGCATGTGTTACACCATTATGCGCCGAATCAATATGGATTCGGAGACTTTTCTTGTATTTGAATGTCTGTCCTGTGGCACATTCATGCGTGACACCTAAATGTACTGCATCAATGTGTAATTTGAGTTCATTCATGTTCGTGAATGTCTTTCCGCAAGTCTCACATGTTTTACGTGTGTTCATGATACCCTTATGTAGCACTTTAATGTGTTTGCTGAGGTTCGATCGGTCTGAAAATTTTTTATCACAAATATCACATTTATGAGTGGTTTTGTTGTGAATAGAATCGATGTGGCGTTTGAGATGCACTTTTCGTGAAAATGATTTTCCACAGAAGTCACATGCAAGTTTTACACCATTGTGCATTAAGTTGATGTGCATTCGGAGATGAGGCTTGTGTGTATAAGTCTTTTCACATATGTCGCATGCATATTTGACACCATTATGCACTGCATTGATATGGACTTGAAGAT
>CACVKI010146175.1:2882-21153 GCA_902732785.1 Trichogramma evanescens | reverse complement strand
AAAGATATCTTTTAATCGGCGGCTTCTTGAGAGTTGCGGCAAATTTTTTATTGTTTAGGAGATGAAATTTTATTATATTACAAAGTTTCATTGAAATTAACCGGGAACCAAATATAGCGGTTTTTTTGCGGGGTCCTTTATAAAAAAATTTTATATCAATTGAAACTCTTATAAAGTTTTATAAAATCTTAAAATCATGGTACGAAATCCGGACATTTATAAGAATTTTAAAGACTTATTCAGACTTTTAAAGAGTTTTTAAGAGTTTTTAAGAGTTTCTAAAGACTTAGTTTGGTGATCAATTTCCGTAGGGGTATGGAAACTAAACTTGGTAAAGTTGATAGAGCTAGAGCTATATACTTTCACTGTAGTCAATTCTCAGATCCAAGAATGACCAACAAGTTCTGGCAAACTTGGAAAGATTTTGAAGTAAGTAAGTAAGTATAAGTAAGATTTTGAAGTAAAGATTTTGAAGGTAATAAAGATACAATTAGAGAAATGCTTAAGATAAAGCGTTTTGTCCAGGCTCCTTATAACAGAACACAGATCAACTTATCGGCTCAAGCCTTAATATCTAGTGAAAATAATGAACCAACCAGTGTCATGGATTCTTTGAATGCAGCTACAACAAAATCTGGTGAACAGCAACAAATCATGCACTCTGCCCACACAATCAACTTCGTTAGAGAAGCTACAGTTGGTGGAGCAAGTTCTGAACCAAAAGTTGTTAATCCAGAGGAAATTAATATTGATGCTGAAGCCATGGATGTCAACGACGACGACGACGACAACAACGACGAAATGGACCAAGATAATAGCAAAAATGGCGAAACTGTAGATGTTCCTGTCAAACAATAACAAATTCCAAGCCAAATATTTGGCGTCTTGAAAAATGATGAAAGACTGAATACATTGTTTTATGAATACTTTTCTTTAAATCATTTATAAAATGAAATTATCTAAATGAAATCATAGTTTTAACTCAAGGTTAATATCATTACTCAATGAATGACACTGTATAATATTGTATTTATGATACTGTAATAATTAATATTTTTATTCTAAGTAACATATAGTTTTTAATTTAAAGTTTTAAATAATTTATAGCTGTTGAATCGCTTCAAATGAATAATAAACACATTATTGATGCAAGGAGTAAATTAATAGATGGATAATGTTTAATATATAACATCAGAAACAATTCATTAATTTCAAAAAAGGTGATCAGTTGAGGATGATGGAAGTAATAATGTTTTGTAAGATTGTAAATATCTGATAGTGAATTTTGTACATATAGTATTCTATGAAAATGTTTTCCTACCTTATGTACTGCATGCAGACTGTATTGATTAAATTGTTTTCAAATACTTAATTTTAAACCTTTTGACACTTATTTGACATTCATTTTTTTATCAACATGAAAGTATATAATATTACATTTTTCATTTGACTAATAATCTACACTATTATAGATAACTGAAGAGTGAAGTTTTATGGAAACTATAGAGGATATAATAATTTTCCCCAAAGTAAATCACTGATTATTCTATTCCATTCAATGGGTGGGTGTAAGCTAAAAGTATCTGAAATAGATTTTTTTCATTTTATGCTCCATAGTGCCATTACAGGTTCAGTTTTCAAAATTGTAGGACCATTTACTTGTCTTTTCAGTAATTGAATATATCCTGCATCAGTTTGATTAATTCTTGATAATCTACTCAATTACTTTTTACAAAATTCAAATTAAAACTTTATTTTGAAGAAAAGTTTGAGTCACATTTCTTATAAAGAATTTTCAATTTTACTCGAATTATTAAAAATCAACATATAAATTACACACATGCTGCTTCTTTGATACAGAAGAGACATTTAAAATAAACATAAATTGTCATGATTTGTAGATACAATTTTAATCTTGTTAGACACATTATCAAAGTGGCAATCACATTTTTATTTTAATAAATGAACAAAACATGTACAGTTACATATGTAATGTTACATCTTTACACGTGAATTTGAATTTCGCGCTCGTCGGCGTGGGTGATGCTGCAGTCGCTTATGAGAGAACTGCTGACAGCGCAGAACGCTGACTTCGTTCTACGTATCACTGCGCAGTGTAAAAAACAATAACCAAAGGCATATTGTACGTTATACTGCTGTGATAGTGTCAAACGTCGACCGAATGCGAGCAGTCGTCGCTAAAACTCAATATCTAATTTTTACAAGTACACAGTATACACACTCGGTACGAGAGGTGTACACAGCAATACTATACTGCATCATATATGTACGTCGTGTGCTGCTGCTGCTGTGACGTTTCGAAGGAGTGACTCAGGCTGGGGAAAAACAATCGTTGGCCAGGCGCAATCCTATCGTCTCTCGGTCTCGGAAGAACAGTCGTCAAAATCATCTGGTATTCTTGAATAAAGAAAAACACCATCATGCCGATTCTGTCGAGTTACAACAGCAATTTTACCAAGTTGCTCGGTCAGTGGCATTTTTTTAGTTACTTCTTCGAATTGTGCTGCTGCTGCTCCTTGTTTACCAAGTGCATTATAATGCGTCAAACGCTTGATAAACGTCGAGTGCAACACCACACTCTCTTATGCTTTTTAACATCAACAATGGCGTAATTTTTTCATTGCTTCATTTATTTTTTCAACAGAGAAGGCAACGAGCAATCTCAATCTCGAGCCAGAATGGCCAAAAATCATGAGTATTTGCGATATGATAAGACAAGGCGACGTCCCGTAAGTACTTTATGCGAAATAGTAATAAAATACTTGTGATTCCATTCGATACGTCATAACCTACGTAAACATATGTACACATGATTAATTGGAACAAAATGATTGTATCTGACGATTGAAATATTATTACAAATTTTTTTCAATTCCAAGCGAATGAAAACTTGGAAAATTAAATTAATGTTGGCAAGAACCATGCAATAAATGATTGATTAAGCTGTAGTTATTTCTAGATTTGCAATGCAATATTATAAATTATTGGTATTTAAAGTTCCATTTATCTTGTTTTCAAATGAATTTTTGAAGAATGTTTTAAAGTGTATGTTTATGAGTTTATTGACACTATAATCATATTTTTTTGTTTTAATTTCACAGACCAAAAGTAGCCTTGGCTGCCATTAATAAGAAAATTACCAATGATAATCCTCACACTGCTAGTTTTGGTTTATTGGTAAGTGAGTTTAGCATCGCGATTCTTAAAATGATTTATTTTTCAAATAATATTTATGTGTTATTATTAATTTTAGGTGCTTGAATCTTGTATTAAAAATTGTGGCTCAATAATGCATGACGAAGTCTGCACTAAACAGTATATGGAGCAATTGAAAGATATCGCAAAAAAAACTCAACAAGAACCTGTAAGAAACAAAATATTGGAATTAATTCAAGCATGGGCCAACGCTTTTAGAGACACACCAAAATACAGGGCAGTGCAAGACACAATGCGCATTATGAAAGCTGAAGGTTTTGAATTCCCTGCCTTACAAGAAAGTGATGCTATGTTCGTTGCTGATAATGCTCCTGAATGGGTCGATGGTGAAACATGTCATCGCTGCAGAACAGCATTCAGTACCTTTGTGAGAAAACACCATTGTAGAGCTTGTGGCCAAGTTTTTTGTCACCAATGTTCAGCAAAAACATCTACCATACCAAAATATGGCATTGAAAAAGAAGTTCGTGTTTGCAATACCTGCTATGATTTAGTCAACAAGTTAGTAAAATTTTCATAATATATATTGCTTAACTTTATTTGTCTTTTATTAAAGATTTTTGTTGTATTTCTATTAGACCTGTGGTTGCTATTAAACGGGAAGAATCTGATCTTCCTGCTGAATATCTAACCAGTTCTTTGGCTCAACAACAGCAAGTACCGCCACGAAAAACTGATGAAGAACTTAGAGAAGAGGAGGAATTACAAATTGCTCTAGCATTGAGTCAGAGTGAAGCTGAACATAAGGAACAAGAGAAGAAACGGGTTACCAGTGCCATTATCTCTAATTCAGCTTCTTCTTATTCTGCTGCTGCATTTTCAAATTCAACATTTTCAAATGTCCAGTATTCACCACCACCATCTCCAGTAAGTGAAGAATTATATTTTTAATTTATTTCATGCATATAATGTGCAATTTTATCTTTCAGGGACCGAGTCCGTCTAAAATTCAGGATGACGAAGATGTAGATCCTGAGCTTGCTAAATATCTCAATCGCCAGTACTGGGAACAACGTCAATCTGCTTTGGAAGAACAAAACTCTAGGCTAAATGTAACGAGCCCTTCAGCCCCTAACATGGGCAGTCCAATGCCAGCAAAGATCATTCCAGTAAAACAACAGCATCAACAAAATGGTGAAGTTGATCCTGAAATGAAAAATTTTGTAGAAAACTTGAAGTCGCAAGTAGAGATTTTTGTCAACCGAATGAAAAGCGATTCATCAAGAGGGCGATCTATCGCAAACGATAGCTCAGTGCAAACACTTTTCATGAATATTACGGCTCTGCACTCAAAACTATTGAGATACATTCAAGACCAAGAGGATAAAAGAGTTCACTTTGAAGGTTTACAAGACAAGCTTACACAGATCAAGGACGCCAGAGCTGCCTTAGACGCATTGCGCGAAGAGCATCGCATAGCTGTTTTGCGCGAACAGCAAGAGGCCGAGCGCAAAAAACAAGTCTTGATGGCTCAAAAGCTTCAAGTGATGCGCAAATCGAAACAGGAACATTTGCAAATGTTACGCGAAGAAGCTCTCAATCGTATTCAAGAGCAAGAGAGGGAAATGAAATTACGAGCGGAACAACAAAAACAGCAGTACATGATGTCCGGTGGTTATCAACTTGGGGGATATGTCGATATGCCTGGTGGTCCTGGCTCTCCCGTACGACAGATGCCGTATCCAATGCAAGAGCCAACATATGGCACTATCACTCAAACTGGTGGCCAGCCTATTTATTCGTATCCAATGGCTGCCACTGGTCCTACTGATCCGTATCTAATGAATGCTACAGCAGGATATATGATGAAACAACATCCACAACAAACAATGCCTGATCCTGCAGCCTATAATAATCAAACCCTCGGTGCTGAAGGACTACCCTTATCTGGCCAAGAGAGTTTAGGGAAAGTCACTGTATCTGGACCTGGTATGATAAACGTGAGTATACTGTAGATGAAAAAAAAGCCAACCATTCAATTATCTTACCAATTACTAATCTTATAGTCACTTTCAACTTTACCTGATGTTGAATCGCAACCTCAGTCACAGCAGCAACAACGACATTCCTTAGCTCCAGAGCAAGTAAATTCGGTTTACCCTCATCATCAAAATCCCTCACATCCAATCGCTAGTGGTTTAGGGCAGACAATGATGGCTGGTCAAATTGACCCCTCGACGCAAAACGTAGGTATGGTACCAGCAGGACACAACAGCCTTAACATGTCATTGCCTGGACAAATGAGTATGCCATCTACCACCATGTCCTTACCAGGTATTATACAATTTTCATTTTGCGATATTAATTAATATAAATGATGTAATTATTATTAAAGAAATCGGTTGACTTTAAAATTTTAGTTTCGCATCAAATTAGTAATGGACGAATGGAAGGTGGACCACAGCACGCGCAAGCAGCAGCTCAACTTCCTCAAGCTGTACCACAAATGCAGGGAGCTCAACAATCACCTATTGGTCAAACCCACTCAAAAATGACGTCTTTGCAACAGCTGGAAGAAATGACTCAACGAATTCAGCCTCAGACGCGACATTCGCTAATGACCTCTCATTTAATGGGTCAGCCACAGGCCGAAGCAATGCATCTTCAAATGATGCAACAGCTGCACGCCGAGCAGCAAGCAATGAAACAACAGCCCGTTCCGCAGCCGATTCAACAGCAGCAACTTTTCCAACCGCAACAGTCACTTCAACAACAACAACTGCAGCAACCGATGCAACAACAACAACCACAACAACAACAACAACAGCAACAACAACCTCCTCTACAGCAGCAGCAACCGATGCAGCAGCAACCGATGCAACAACAACAGCAACAACAACCTCCTCTACAGCAGCAGCAACCAATGCAGCAGCAACCGATGCAACAGCAACCGATGCAACAACAACAGCAACCAATGCAGCAGCAACCTTTACAACAGCCAGTGGACACGCGCAAAGAGCCAGAAAAGAAAGAACCAGAGATAGCAGAACTAATTTCATTTGATTAAATATTCAAACAAGCATTTATGATTTTATTACTTTTACATTTACATTGTTTTATTATCTTTACATTTTAAATAGATAATTCTGAAACTTGAGTTGACAAATGTTTTTGTTAATAAAGAACGTTATAAATATTATTAACATAACTAGTTATATGTAATATTATTATATCTGTACGATTAAGAGTACAGGAAAAATAGCTTTGTTATTAAATGCAATATAGATTTAAATTTAAACCATTATTTTTCTGCGTTGCAAAGGAAAAAGCACGAACCGGGCACGGTCGCGTGCACCGAAATAATACGACTGTCGCCTCAGAAATTTTTTAAAAGTTTAATGTTTATACGTGTACACTTATAAATTTTTTATTAGGAAAATTTTAATGAAAAAAGCTGTAAAAAAAAGAGCAGAGTTATAATAAACTTGACATTGTTTCGTAATTCAATTGAGTAATCTTGATTATCTCTTGAATATATCTTGAAGGTGTGTGTGTATGTGTGGTTAATAACCACTGGTTATACAGATTTCAAACAACATTGAGACAAAGTAGAGATTTTTCATGTATCATCTTTATTTTATTTATTTTTTTTTATACAGCGTACACCGATATGAGGAACAGGAATAAATTTTTTTTAATCTCCAATCTTTCTTCGATTCGCACAGCAAGCATCTGCCTAAACGCAAAGAAAACGGAACCTTCGTTTTATTTTGTCGAGTAGCTGCTAAAATCATCTACTTCCTCGTCTAGTCATCGGCTTATATGACTAATTGTTTTATTTACATTTCGGAATTCGATATATCATTTTCTTCTTTTTGACTCTTTCCTTATCTAATCTCTTATGTAAGATTTTTTCAAAAATCATGTAGATCACTATTTTAAACGAAGAGAAATATACGTAGTACATCATAGGATTGATCATAGATTTTATCTTTACAAATTGAAGGTCTGCTGATAGCCAAAAAAAATCAACTATGGTAAAATTAGTCCAATTCGTGTCGTCCCACTTGCGCAGTTCGACCAATAAATTGGAATTAATTTCTCTGCGTCAATGATAATTCAACAATAAAATATATCATACGCGAAGTAAAAAACGGCCATATACACATCTCGAAGTTCTCACATTGTTCCTAATTTTATAAATGCTTTACAAAATAAATTACTCTCTTATTGCGACACCCATTGTGTACGATCTTCGCCTCAAAATGCCCGCATTTCGCTGCAAGTATTCGCGTTAACTAGTTACTTTTTATTTATCATGTAAATTCGAAAAACCCAATCAAACGATAGAATTTTTAGTCGATCTATGCTCTGTTCATATATAATCTCTTTTGTCTTTTGGAAAAATGCGCAAGTACAATAACTCGAGTAGTTAATGTCTAAAGATCGCTTACATTTTCTCTGGTTTTATATCGCGAAAAATTGGCACGGTCGACCGAGAGAAAAAATGTGATGTTATACCAGTAAAAGAGTAAACACGTGTGTGCGTTTGTGCATGTGCTCACAGAGACAAAAGTACAGTATGCGCGTAATAAGTAGCAATGCAAAGATTATCATTTTTTACTTTTTGTTTCGACACTGATCAGATTATGTATTGTGATGAAACACTAGCATTATTACACGATATTTCGAGGAAAATGCTATTATTATTATTACGACTATACAGATACACGTACACGATCATCGTTGCAATTTTCAATTAATAAAAGATCAACAATTATTATGAGCCACCGAATTGGAGGGGCGGCAAATCCGCAATAATCTCATTAAAATTATTTAATTACAATAATAATCAATAATATATCTACTTTTGTTTTGTTAGGCTTTTCTCTCTCGCTTAATCCGCTAAATTTTCAATGCAATTATTTTGTTTTATTAATATCAAAAATTGTCATCCCATTTGCCAGCAGCCGCGTTCAAAATATCATCAATCCGCCCAACGGTCAGCTCACAACAACAATAAACAATTAACAATCATATATCGAGGAATCATAAGAGTCGTTCGTGTAATCTTTTATCTATAACTTTAATGAAATTTTGGTTTTAATTTTTTTTTTTTTCGTATTCAATGTTTATTCAGTCCATCGTGTGTATGCGTATTGACTTATCTGGATTAGTACGGTGTACGATAGTAAAGTAAAGTCCTCGAAGCAGTCATTTTTTAGCTTTTTGTTGTTTACCGGAAGGACATAATATCATAACAATTTGCAAACGATTAATTTTTTATTATAAAATAGTTCAACATTCATATCAGAGAAAAATATATATGACTTGACTCGTTCATATAATTATTTATTTCTTAGGTAATCATTATCTATTTCTCTCCTTGTAATTGTAATTTTTATTTTTCTTTGCTTACGCTATTATAGTTATATATAGCATGTAATGTGATATATCCATTAACACTTAATTATACCATCGCTTCTTACGTTAAAATTTAATGGTATCGGGTAGCTTATGATTAATATTCATTTTTCATTAAATACTGTCACTTTGTAATGCTTTTTGTAAAAATAATATATTGGACTTTTTTTCTTTCGTTTAATTTGTACTCGAATTTTTCACAAGAAAAGTACATTATAAGTACGAGGATATATTGATTTTTATATAAGAATAGGCAACAACGAAGAGGATTAAAAAAAAATTAAAATGAAGAATAGGAAAGAAGGAAGGAAAATGATGAAAATTGGTTGGAAAAAAAATTTATAGAACGAAATGTAGAGAGAGGAAGGGAAATTGAGAAAAGGATGAAATTTTACACACATATAGATACACGAGATATATACGATGATACTGCTATAAGGGATTTAAGACGTATCGCGTATACCTCACACTCATTTAAGAAGACGGACACTCAAGACGTCTCTCGCATGTTCGAAATATAATCTCTCTTTTCTATGTGATAATAATAATCTGCGTCACACACACACACACGTTCGTCAGCGGGGAAAAAACACGTGTGTATAAGTCTGGTCGAATGATTATATTATATATATAGTATAGAGTATCGGTGGAAGAGAGGATCCATGGAGTGAATTTATTTTATATACGAGCTTTATATATATATACGACGCTGCTGCTGGGTTGATTGTGGTTTTTCCGGCGCTGTTGTTGCCGCTGCCGCTGCTGCTGCTGGGTCGATGGGTTTTTTTTGCTTTGCACACACCCCCTCGAGTCGTGTCCGCGCGATTACTTTTGTAAATCTGAAAGTAAAAAAAGGTGTCAGGCGCATGTATCGTTATTGTCATAGAATATGCATCGGAAGAAGTTGCGACGCGACAAAAGCCGCTAATTTGCATGGAGTCGACGATCAAGGGACTCGTTATAGTCGTCGCAGTCTATATAAGTACAAAACACGCCCTAACGATGCTGCGCGACAAAGAAGCGACGGTACAGCGAGATAGCTGCAATTTTCTCACAAGTTTGTCGCTCGCGCGGGGGTGGGACAACTTTTCTCGGGCTTTACACAATAGCTCGCGAGCTTGCGCAAGCTCGATGGTCTTTTAAAACGGTCGCGCGCACAAAATTCGATATAACTCGTTCAATTATATGCGCGCTGAGTTCATCGTCCGCGCGAGAACAAAAAAGTAACGGAGCGAATTTCGGGCGGGGGCCCGCGGAAATGGCGTTATTTCCAGCGGAAAGAGTACGAAAGTTTGATATAATTTGCCTCGTCGTCGTCGACGACGGGGTAACAAAGCAAGAAATTTCACCGGCGGCGACAAATCGCACAAATCACGCGGTCGAGAATTAGCAGCGCGGCAGAGATCGCCCCCGTGACGATGCGCAAAAGAGCAAAAAAAAAAGAAGAAAAGAAGAAAAGAAACGAGAATCAGATTCAGTAAGAGTGCATATATCCGCGACGAAGAGAAGCAAAGAATAATATAATCGCCGAGGCGACCCTCTGGCGCCAGGCTGAGCGCGCGCGAGAGACTGGATAGATATGCTATACAGAGTCCAGACGCGCGGACGAAACGAATATATATCGAGTGCGTATTGTGCGCCGTCGCGTGCGCGGGGGGCCTCTGTGTATAGAGAATATATTGTTGTAAATCTTTTCTTTTTTTTCGCGCCCGCATATCTAATCGAATTGAAAGCGTCGTTATTCTCGTTCCGATCGACTTGCGACGATTGACTGCGTGCCTTCGGAAAATACGCGATACAATGTAATTTGGAGGACGTTAATTTTTTTGTTGTGTCTAGCGTGTACTTTCCATGCAATTTTATGAAATCATCTTGAATCCGTTTTAGCTTTCATTTTTAATTGAAATTTTACTGGGCTATAGACACTGTAGGCAATTTACTTTCGTGCACTTGCAATGTAATCGAGGTGCAAGTCGAGGGAAGTCTATGCTCATTTTTCAATAAAATCTTCAACGATTTCACGCGTATTTCTAAGACAAATTTAATCTTTTTTTTCTTGGCACTTATATGTCATTCAAGTCCGTTTGAGATAAAAAGGCCCCAATGAGTATATGATTCGGGTTTTCGTTACATAAATGTTATAATTTTTTTTTTTTTTTGCTCAAAATGAGAAATAAAAAAGCCAATAAACGAAGTTCACCTATATAAAGACCCATACGC
Organism: Trichogramma evanescens; assembly: GCA_902732785.1. Lineage (NCBI taxonomy): Eukaryota > Metazoa > Arthropoda > Insecta > Hymenoptera > Trichogrammatidae > Trichogramma > Trichogramma evanescens. Next base: position 10,332 of record CACVKI010146175.1, on the reverse strand, counting down.
GAGCGGCGCATAGTACCACGAAAGATCGATAGATGGCTTAGCGCTAATTTTCAAGAAACTCTCATGCAAAGTGACGAAGATCAGAAATAAAACAGAAGGTGTAAAAATGCGCAAACAAATTATGTAAAGAGAGTTATTACACTAATTCGCTCCTCTTTGACATTTTTTAAAAATGTTTACAGTCTTATTACTCATAAAAATTTAAAAATGCAAAGGGCGGAAAATTTGAAATTGGCACCCACATTAGTTCAATCCTGGCCATGCTAATGCTCATCCGAAATCTGGTATTTTGCCGCATGACAGTCATTGCATGGGAATCGCGTTCTGTCGCGCGCGCGAGAAAACACTTACTACGCCCAAGCTTTCGAGCTTATCTCTCTCTCTCTCTCTCTCTCTCTCTCTCTTTCTCGTCCACATTGTTATTTTTATAATACGGTGTCTCTCTCTCGAGCTTTGCCGAGGAAGATACAACGCGCGAATAATAGAAAACAAAAGGCGCGTGGAGAGATTCTCGCGCCAAAGTTCGCCGCTAATTAACTAACTATTTCGCTTTGAACTCGCTCTATGTATAATTCGAGTTTTCGGCCGTGTCTTTTTGTTGTGGTCGCGTCGCGTGCGCGCGAACGTCGAACGACAAAAGCTTTTGTGAATTCATTAGCCGCGACATTCACGTCGACGAACTATAGAGAGAAAAAGAGCATGATTTTATGCGCCAGGATAGAGAGCCGCAAAATGCATGTGCACCAGTACCTGAACGAAACGAACTTATGTTATAGCCGCCAGCGGCGAGCTCGTACCACGCGTTACATCAATTTATAGCGACTCCGAATATAATATATTACACAAGCCTGCGAGAGACAACAAATTCGCTCGAGCTTTTCTCTCTCTTCTTTTTTTTTGTCTTGTCCTCTTATCTATATACGTGGCTACAGAGAGCACAACCCCATAAGCCGGGGAATATAAACGGACAATAGATATACGAGGCCATTATAATACGTGATTCTGCGCGAGCTCTTTTTTATACGTACGCGGCTATTGTATAGCTGCTGCCGCGCGTGTTATCATTGATCGCCGCGTGTATCAAGTCGAAGTTCTTTATTATCGCGCGCCAAGATTTCGCTCGCCGATTATTGCTTATAGGTACTATATTAAAGGTCATCGAGGCTTACTTCGTCTATTATATTATACGACGCAGCAACAAATGCCTCGTAGATTTTTATTGCGTCCCATATATATGTATAATAAAGAGCTACTGAACTTTTGCCCCTTCTTTCCAGCACTCGCAAAGACGCCTAGCGAGCTTTTATTATTTTGATGTGGCACACGCGCGCGTACGACGCAGTTTATGGAATTCGCATCGACGCGCGACCACATGTACGACCGAAATTGCTGCATTCGCAAACGCCATAATCATAATGTCGCGCCGTACGCGTAATTAGGAAACGAAGCCGGCCAATTTGTCGTTGGAGCGAAGAGAGTATAATATAAATAGGCGTCGGTGAAAACCAAACATTCGTGCGTACTGGAAAAATTGCTTTTATTTAATGCTGAAACTTTGTCTTTTCTCTTTTAGGGAGCAAAAATTCGGCTACACGCCATCTAGCGGTAACTTATAAACTACTGCGTTCCCGAAAAAAAGTTAAAATACGTGGATTATGAAACGCACCAGCATTAATTTTCAATAAATTTAAATGTTATCGTTTTCAAGCTTAATACATTTCTTTTAATGCGAGTATAGCAATTAAATATCATAAAATAACAGCGCAATATGTTAACTTTTTTATTTAAAAATGTACAAATTGATCAAATAAATATACAGTATCTTTATTTTTAGTACTATAACTCCAGTAAATTAACGGTATGAATGATTGAATAGTCTGGTGCGAACGTCCATTAAATTTACTTGAAACTCACGAACAATTTTCACAATTCTGTTAAAATAAAATTGTTAAATCTATAAAACAGGTTTAACGTAAAATCAGACATTAAAATTAAAGTATCCGAAACTGAATTTTATAAGAAGTAATTTTACATGAAATCTTCAATGAAAATGAATGTTTAAGTACTGATTTAATTCCCTACATTAACAGCACAAAAGTACAGGGAAGTGCAATCGCATAAATTAATTGTAAAGCAAAAATAAACGCAAAAGAGTATAAAGTCTACCCTCAAATTGAAACATTTTGATTAAAAATTAATGCCATAATACTGATTGCTTCTTGGCGTTAAGTGCCCAGCGAATCTCGAAAATTCAATTACAAGTGAAGCTAACATTCACCGCCAGATGGCTAGTACCTTTATTTGTAAATCTGCAAGTGGCAAAGTGAAATTAATTGTATATGTCAATGTATAGTCGCATCGTAGCTTAATCGCTAGTTATTGTATTATTGATTCGAAGAAAAAAAACTTGTTCTACCTGTGCATCGATCGTGTGTACACGACTCGTATACTCATTCACGCATCCGGATCTCAATAAAAACGGGGGCCGCGATAAACGAATTGCCGCAGGGCGTCTCGTTACCCGGCTACTCGATAATAGACACAACTATAAGGTATAAGAGCTGGTCAAAGTATCGTAATAATAATAACGATCAACGATATGTACACTTACGATTGGGGGCGACGCTCCGTTTGCCTCGCATCCCGTGAAAGCCGAGCATGCGACGCTTGGCCGCCACGTAACGGCCCAGCTCCAGCGGCAGATCCTCCAGCACCAGGTCCTTCTTGCCTCTCATGCTCTGATTATCATACATAAAAGCTCCGTTAGCAAAAAAAAAGCTCGTCTCTCGTTGCGACGACAATGTGTGTAGTATATAATATACTCACTTGAAAGCCCGACAGCAGGGCGCGCTTCTCGAACTCGTCGAGCTGATCCAACAGGTTGCCGTTGGCGTAGTAGGAGCTCGGCCCGTTGCCGCTTCGGCGGCCTCTCACGCTGTGGAAGCCCTGCGCGTAAGCCCGTTTCTGCTGGTACTCGTCCTCGTTGCTGCTCACGCTGTTGCTGTCCACGGCGTTGAACAACAGATCGTCGTCGCTGTTCAGTTGACCGTAACCAAGTGGCTTTTTGCCACCTCTCAGCTGGCCCGGCGACGAGTAGGCCATCTTCAATAGTCGCTGTTTCGCCAGATCGTCCAGCACCTCCTCGACGTTTCTGAATTCAGCGGGCAGATCTCCGCTACCACCGCCGACGGTGTAGTAATAGTCGGCGGGCGGCGCGTCCTCGTCGTAATCATTTTTCTTCGCTCCTCGGCTGCTCGAGCGTTGCTGCTGAAAGCCGCGCAGCAGCTGAGCTTTTTTGTCCATCATCTCGTCGGCGAGCAGACGTCTCGCGAGCACCGAGGCTGGATCGTAGTAGCCGAGACGCCTCGACGTTGGATTATCTTGGCGCTGCTGTGCGTTATATATAATACATCAAGGACGATTACGCGTTATACAAAGCGACGGAAATTGCACGATCGCGAGAAAATTAGCTGGGCAAATTTTTGTTTATTACTTTTTTCGCTTCTGCGAGCGAGAGACTTTAATCTTATATAGCCGAGATATATATACGCGCGAGTTTATTCGATCGAAAGAACAAGTCAGATTTATTATACGCAGTTATATGTGTTTTAAATTTAATCCATTAGCGATATAGCAATAAATTTTACCTGATAATATTTATCGAGCTCGTCCCTGAAGAAGCCAATCTCGTTCGTTTTGTCGTCATCGGAGTTGGCTGCAGCCACCGCCGCCGCCGCCGTTGCTGCGTCCTTTTGAGCTTGTTGCGCCGCCGAGTTCTCGGCTCGGACCGTGCAGCACAGCAGCAGCAACAGAGCCGCGCCCGTGTGCTTCCATCTCGCCTCGTTGGTAAACATGGTTTAATTGTCCTCGTTTGTTCTCTCTACCTCTCTCTCTCTCTGAAACAAAACGAAACAAGAGAGAGGCCGTATAGTAATGGAACGTGTTGTATCGAGCAGAGATGTGGTTGTTAAATTTTTTTTTTTTTTTAAGGAAACATCCGAGTCATCGTAATTTTCGATTAAATATCGCTTTTACTTAAGGGGACCGACCTGTGTTAAAAGCTTAAATTGAAAAAATAGCTATATTAATCGAAATAGTGGCAATTTTTTTTTTTTTGATAGTAAAATATGTTTATTAGACACCTGATTGACCAACAAAAAAACTTCTACCCAAGCTCTAAAATACCAATTACGCCTATTTTTTCATAATATTAAATATTATAATTGAATTTACTTGCCACGCGATTCTGACGTGAGCTCTTCATCAATATTGATCTACGGGGTCTCAAAATCTTTAGAAAAGTACCCTCATCCACTTAAGCGGAGCAGAATTTGAAAAAAAAAGTTTGCTTCTCTTCCAAGAGCTTAAATCTGGCATTTAGTGTTGATAAAATACTAATTTTCTTAAAAATTGTCACATTTTGACGCGTATATAAAGTTGTTCGCAATTTTTCAAAATTCTGCTCCGCTTAGGTGGACGAGGGTACTTTTCTGAAGATTTTGAGACCCCATAGATCAATATTGATGAAAAACTCTTTTCAAGATCATACGGCAAGTGATTTATAACACAATATTTCGTCTTATGAAAAAAGTGATGTAATTGGTATTTCAGAGCTTGGGTAGAAGTTTTTTTTGGTCAATCAGGTGTAGAATGAACATATTTAACTATCACAAAAAAAAAATTTCCACTACTTCGATTTATATAGCTATTTTTAGCTGGAGCTGAATTTAAGCTTTTAACACAGGTCGGTCCCTTTAAAGCTAGAACTTTTTCCTTTTTTTTTGGCTTTTGAGAATTCGGCTATGCGCCATCTAGCGGTAACTTATGAACTATATTACCTGTCTTGAACAAAATAGTTCGAGTGCCAGGAATTTTTCTAGTACCATCTCGTTACTTTTAGTACTCGTATTAAAGTGAAGGTCTCTATATGAGGTACGCCTAACTCGAACATTCCGATACAAATGTCCTTTAAAAATACCTGTAATTTACGAACAATCATTGCAATACCTATATAAAATAAACGGCCACGATGTGAAATGGATATCTGTCGAAGCTTTCGAACGATTTCTGATCGCCACGAGAGGAAAGCGCGTAATTCAGCGTCCTACGCTTTTGCACACGCGCGTGTGTACAGTGTAGCATATACGTAAAATCCACCCACGCAGCTGTTCAACTGCACTACGACGCGCGCGAAAAAAAGAAAGAAATATTCTCCTGCTCCTTGAATATCATTAGGATACCCGCACTCTCGATCGAATCGTCATATGGGCAACCAAACTTGGCTCATTTTTGTTCCCGTACGTTTCTAAAGAATTCGTCCGTCGTTCTCAGCTTGGGAGACATTTTTCGCGTCCAAGCCGGCAAATGCACATCTCGCGGATGCCAAGTTTTACATGGGTATATCATTTACAAGCTCGCAATTCCTCATGGTTTCTGCGGCGTTAATTTACGCATGCCACTGCGGCGTTCATAGCAAGTGATAAGACAGTTATTTGCGGCGGGATTAATGCCGATGGTCGCGGCGCACACACGTATCCTTCCCTCCTATCCACGGTATATGCGTATAATAATAATAATAATAGAAGAGATGTACTTTCATTACCATAACGTCCTCGCGTGCCAATTTCCTCGCGCGTCACACTGTATGTATTATTCAACTTCACCGATGCGTGAAGAAGAATCTCGAGGAGCAGATAGAGAGAGAGAGAGAGAAAAGACGGATTAACGGTCGAAAAAAGAACAACAAAGGGATGAATCAAAGAAAAGGAGTTGTAGCGTCTTGTAATCGCGTGGGTGTGCGTGAGTAGTATACGCGACGACGACGACGATGACTGCGTCGATTCTCGCCAATTTTGGGAGATAAACAATATAAGTTCGAAGGTTGTGTCTCTTATGCGCGCTCGATCGAGAGAAAATGACGATCGCGTGGCATACGGCAAAAAATCACACGTGTACGTGAAGAATTTCGGTTGCGTAGGATTAATGCAAAATTACGTGCATTATTTTTGTTGCAGAAATGTGTAGAAAAAATTCATTCCATAATACAATTTAATAACAATTCGATTGAAAATGGAAGTTTTGGTGCTGATTTATTTTATTTGGGTTAATTGCTAATGAAGATGTATGAAAATTGAATCATAATTAAAGTCAGCTTTCGCAGCTAGGTGGCGAGCACTTTAATCCGCAAATCTGCAAGCAGCGAAGTGAAAAAATCGTTTATAAGTTTACTAATTTTATACATGCCCTGTCGTTTCAGCGATTCGATTCGCCCAAGTCCAAGTGCGGTTTTGAAAAAAAATAATAAATCACTTCTTTATTTCCTACGCGTTCAATAGCGCACGATCAAAGCCAACCTCTACCACTAGATGGCGAGTATACCTTTCTTGGTAAATCTGTATGTGGTAAAGTCAAAATAATTGTATAACTCAAAGCGTAATTTTAGAAAAAAATTGATGAAATGCTCTTATGCAAACAGAAAAAGAGCGTTCTTCTCTTGCGCCAGTAAATCTCACGCAGTAAAGTCATCGCCAGATGGCGAGTACCTTTTATCCGTAAATCTGCAAGTGGCTAAACTTAAAATATTTCTACAAGTGTTTTTTGGCAGATCTGATCTCGCATTGAGCATACAGAATATCAGTACAAGCGTCACCAAAAAGTCCGAAAAAAGTCCTACCGAAGAGCCGGAGAAAACTGCCTACGAGACAAAGCGCGCGTACACACACAATACACTAAAGTGCAATATCTATTATATCATACATGGGCGATAAATCATGCGTGGAACATCTGCGTGGGGCTCTATCGTATGCAATATCCATTCGAGAAAAATGCGTGGATGACTTCTCTACACACACTTGCCTATCATGCCACTATTATCATATTCCGTTATGGACACGCAGAAAAGTAGTGAAAACGAATCCGCGAGTAAGAGAAGCTGATCGCGACGCCAAACGCAAAAAAAAATATGAGCGAGAGAGATTATTTCCAACTCAGGAATAATAATAGAATAAATCGATTCTTCTTCTTGCTGCTGGCTCGCCAATACACACACACACACACACACACATATAGCAGCAGGCATACGTCAGTTTTCCTTACTTGGCCGTGTAGCGTATACATACCAGTACTATTACGTATATTAAAATAGGATACGCGTCGCAAGCTCGCTCGAGCTGCGGAAGAGAAAGAAGAGAGAGAGAGAGAGAGAGAGAGAGAGAGAGAGACAGAACAGGAGGAAAAAAAGCTCGCCTCGTATTTCTATATGGGCTATTCCACAACAGGTGTTGCAGGCTAAAAAATGAAGTTGAAACTAACCATGTACTCTTCAAGAACACAATGAAAAATGAAAATCCTGAACATCTCAGCCCTTTAGGTCCAATCCTATTGAATTTTCAGGGCCTCAAAGTTGGATTTTCATGTTATGAGGGTATTCTGTTTGTTACTCTGCTTTTCT
>CACVKI010146172.1:0-11074 GCA_902732785.1 Trichogramma evanescens | reverse complement strand
TATTTTACTGCCCTAGGCCGCGAAAAACAGAAAAGTCCCAGAGTACGTGTAATTAGTGTCCGAGGCGAAACCGAGGCCGATAAATACGTGCTCTGAGGCTTTCTTTTTTCGCGGCAGGGAAGTAGTCACTTTTGGGCCGCTGGTATGAAAATTATTTTTTTTTTTTAGGGAACTACCTTAATTGTTACGTCATCGTGAAAAAATTCGATAAAAATTATACATCAAAGAATAGAAGAATGTTGGCAATTGATTCCACAAACAGAAATAATTTATGATTGAAACTGTTTTGTGAACAAATTAGAAAAGATGATATTAATATTTCTAAATTATTTTCAAGTTAAAAAAAAAGTATGAGGAAGCTACTTGCCAATAAATTGGCAGCGGTTTTTTAATTGCTTCAGGGCTTCAGAAAAATTTAAGATCGAAAATGGGCGTTTATACCGGAAGTAAGGGGTAGGAGGGGGGAGGGGGTCTAAAATTTTGGTTTTGAGACCCTTTTATGATGTACTATAACATACCAAAATTTCAAGAAAATCCGTGGACCTCGCCCGCAGGTTTATTTCAAAAATTCTGAATCGGACCCATATATAATATATTAATATATTGATATATTGATATATTGATATATTAGTATATTAATATATTGATATATTGTGTTATGGATTTTCTCGTTGTTGTCATGCGCGTGTGCGAGACCCGTGATCAAGCAGTGTCGATGGTCAATAATCATCGGACACATTAGACTTCACCACAGGTGTTTTGCGCTTTGCGCATAAGGTCTACGTGACATGATGAGATCTAGGCTTAAGTGTTGACGTTATGCTCTGACGTCTCATGTGCACAGCGTATTGGCCGGTGATATAGGACACGTTCGATTGTGCCGTCTCTTCGGAGTCGGTTGCCAAGCAACGAAAATGTTTATCGGGCGTATTTTGTTTTGCTCCGCTTGATTGTATTTCGCTGGCTGTATTTTGTTGCGCTCTGAATAAAACCTCTAAACAGTTAACATCGCCTCATAATATTTCTCTAACCATAACATTTTGGTGCATCGGCCGGGAATCCTATTTGTTAAAAGTATTAGTGCTATCTGATTTTGTGCGTGTTGGAGTAATATTTCGCGATGAGCCGTGCTGATTTTGAGGAAGTTTGCTGTTCATTGATTTCGAGAATGAAGAAGTCGAGTATCCAGAAAACTTCGAATATTGGGGCGAAGAGTTCTTCGATGCGAATAACGATGATGTCGATGGTCGTCTCGCGTTCAGCAGCGGTTACAGGTACGGCGCGTCGGTATCTCGCTCTGGGGTTATCGGCGGTAGCTCGATGCTTGCAGTGTCGTGGTGGCAAGGGTTGCGTCGCACGGTATATCTTACGAGATATCCTATTCACGGCACTGCACACTATTTGCTAGAGAACGACTCGGTTCGCGTGTAAAACGGTGCTCGTGCGACTATTTACGACGACGTACAAAAAGAGAGGATGACGGATCCGTCATCCGATTGAGCGGTGTAAAGTTTGTCGGACTCGACCAAATCAGGACCGATTGGACTGTGGACCCGCTGGACTACGCTTGTTTTAACTGCCGTTTGGAAGGGCATAACGCTTTGCAATGCCCAGCGCCGCCAGTAAAATATTGCCACAACTGCGGCAGACGAGGAGTATCCATCGCGGACTGCCCTCGTTGTGGGCGAGTCTACGCACTCCAAAGCGCTGGTCAACCTCGTTGAGCCAGGCAAACACCAGCGGGATCTAGCCCGGACCGATTTCCTTCAGGCAGACGATCCAGGGAGCAGTCAAGAGCTCGAGTATCGGCTGGCCGGGGGTGTGATGCCGGCGAGCTCCCGGCACCCACTTCATCACGAGAGCTTGTACCAGTGTCGCCAGCTCCGTTGCTTACACTGGCCGAATTTCGGCATCAAGCGGACCCTGCAGCCGCCCCTTCCAGCTGGAGGCCACAAGGACCCGTATCGGGCTTGCCCACGCCTACATCGGCTGACGCAGAGGCTGTGCGGCTCGCAATGACGCTGATTGAAGGCACGAGGACGTTGTCAGCGGACGCCCGCGAGGCCGTATTCCGGAGCATCTACGGCGTCAATCCGCAGCCAAGATAAGAAGTAGATATCAAGATGTATAAAGCCGTAGGTTAAGTTAAGCCGAGTACCGGTGGGATCATTTCTTTATCGGCTAAAACAATCTGGCGATATGTTCAGCTTAGGGAAGGGGAATGTGACAAAGTTCCCCTGTAATCGAGCCACACGTTTAGCCGATAGCTGAGCCAATCAGCCGCCGAGGTCGAGGAGACACGCGGCGCCCGAGCGCGGTAAAAGAGGGAGATGCGTGTTCGCGTTCTTCTGGTTTTGGCCGTCATAGCGAGAGCACGCAGAGACGTGCTCCGTTTTTCTGGGCTGTCGCTTTCCCTTTTGGAAGTCGTGATTTTGCACTCGGACGTCGTTTTTGTGAGTAAGTGTCATAACATAAATATTTTAACGCATTTGACGCAGTGAAGAACTCATCTTCAAGCCATCGTATTACTACGAGTGTTGTTACAGCCAACAGGAAAAGCCGAAACGATCATTGTGTAACATAGAGCCAGCATCCAACCATTATTTAATTAAATTTAGCCATACAATAACATAATAAACCGCAATAAAGTTAAGCTCAAACGGAGATTTAATTAATAACAACCTCTGTCACTTCCTGTTCCCTCCGTGCGTTCCTTCCAAAGGTGACTTTCACCCGAGCGTGTAACGCGAGAAAAACCACCGTGTTACACAATAACAATTCTTACATTAACTATTTACACGTAGGTATATTCAATTATATACCTGTAACAGAAGAAACGACAATTGAAGTCTATTAATTATTATTCACTCAACACACTATTTATTCTTCTCTACACTACGTTCTATTTCAGAGTCCAGCCTCATTCGTCGTTGTGTCTGCTGTAGACCAATTGTCTCCCCTCTCATACCTTTACAGCTAACGCGCGATAGTCTTGAGTGCAGCAAAATTAATTTAAAGAAATATATTTTCTTTACATATATTTGTGTGTAGATGAAAGAAATTTCACAAAAAACTTCCAATCATGAGAGTGGTAATACGCAAGCTGACAACAAAGCTGTAAGAGATATCATCGTTCTTCATCGCTTACAAAGATTCAAGTGCACACAAAAGAAAAATGAATTTATAATGAAAGTGATGGAAATATTATTTAAATAAGGATGCACACTGCAGTGGGTGACCAAAGTTTGTGGTGTCAGTTTAAATTATTTGTTAATATGATTGAACAAAAGTGTATGTGAACTTACACAACAACAATAATAATCATTCACATTTATTTATAAGTTTGTGGTGTCAGTTTAAATTATTTGTTAATATTATTGGACAGAAGTGTATGTGAACTTATAAATAAATGTGAATGATTATTATTGTTAAAATAGTTGGTTAATTAAAGTAATTTCCAAAGTTTATGTAAATACTATGTATATTTTTATTGCATATATTCTGAGTAAACTAATAAATTATATTTGTGTATAAAATATGTGTACATATTATAACTAGAGGATTGAAATCTTCAATCGGATTCTCATTAATTGTTTTTTTTTTCTTTTTAGCAGTTTTAGGGCTGAATTGATTTAATGCAGCTATAACAACTTGGCTAATGGATGCATTGATGTGTTCTGTATTTTCTTTTTCAGTTGGTGGATTAGATAATTGTTGTATAATGCCAAATAAGCTTGCATTGACATTATTAAGTGCAATCTCTGCTGGGTTCTGGGACTGTTTTCGTTTTTTTTTTTAAATGCGTCTTTTCTCTCTCTTCAATTGAGCAGTCTTGAACATTTGAAAAATGTCTACACAGAAATACATTCAATTAATAGAAAAATTAAGACACTATATTTAATAATATGTACATACTTTCTTGAGGTTGATTTACTGGAAGTGAAATTGTTGATGTAGTCATACATAAAAATCTGAAAAAATTTGAGGTTATGTATTTGGATAAAAAAAATAAGAAAAAAATTTTTCCAGATTTTTCGAGGCTTCGTATCGTCCTCAAAAAATTATTTTTGTTAAAAAAAGCGGTTTTTGGCTTCAAAAGGTGTGTTTGGTAATCTGAAAAATCTGAAAAAAATTGAGGTTATGTTTTTCAATGCGATTAAAAACTAAAAAAAATTTCCGAGTTCGACATCGGCTCATATCGCCGTATCTCTATTATTAGAATTTTTAATGATTTTTTATGAAGGCCTGAAGCCTTCAAATAATCTGAAAAAATTCAAGGTTGTTTGGATTGTTGAAAAATATTTTTATGAATTTTTCAGATTTTTTAATTGCTTCAGGGCTTCAGAAAAAATATAGATCGAAAATGGACGTTTATACCGGAATTGGGGGGTAGGGGGGAAGAGGGGGTCTAAAATTTTGTTTTTGGGACCTTTTTACCATGTACTATAACATATCAAAAGCGCGTCAAGATCGATGACATACGTGGGCACTGTTTTATAAAAAAGTATTATTTTGACCCATATATTATTGGAAAATTTATTTTAAATGTTGAAGAAAAACCATTTACCATGTTCAACACTTATATAAACCTTTTTTCTGTATACATTGAAACATGAATGACGAGTGCAAATGTCTCGTTTTTGATCGAGACGGCCGGGCAAGTAGAGTCATTAGTAAGATTTTTTCATGCTAATGTTAATTTTACATTATCACTATTAAATTATTTTTTTTAAACTTAGTGTGTTTATGGTTGGCAAATTTCAGTTTGCCTGAATAGTTGTCGGAATATATTTGATCTCATTACTATCATAGCTAAGTAGTAGTTCAATCGCAAATTGAGATTGAACCTTTCCGAAATTAGAAAAAAAAGTATTTGGGAGTTAGACTCAAATTACAAGGATAATACTGTCATAATTGCACTCATTTAATCTTTTTAAAAAAAGTATTATCACGATTTTGAATTCTTCTAGAGTAAAGTTTTGGTTGTAATTATAGTTTTAAAAAGGAAAATTTCATTTGTGCTAAATAATTGTCAGAATATATTTGATTTCATTACTATCATAGCTAGAAACTGTTCAATTGCAAATTGAAATTGGACTTTTCCAAATTGAGAACAAAAAATTTGGAGTTGGACTAAAATTATAAGGATAAGACTGTCATACTTGCACTCATCTAATCTTTTGAAAAAAAATTATTATTGCGATTTTGAATTATTGTATGTTAACCTTAGTAATCTAGCTTCAATGTCCGAAATAAATATGTTAGTTTGACTGTTTTATCGAGCATTTCAATAATTGCATTTTAGATTTTCAAAGTTTATTTCAACAATTTTAAAACTAGAAGTTTAAAATTGAACATTTATTGAAAAAAATGATTTTACATCTACTAGTCAAATTTGAGATGATAAAATCGAAACTTTTGATTTGCCATGACAAAGTATACTTATCATTCTAAACAAATTATGATTCTTTGCATTATTGATATTTGGACATTATTTCCGAATTTCGAGAGCTACTAGCAAGAGCATTGTCAAGTCCCTCAGGTCACTTAGGTTATCGATAAATCGCGACTTTCTTGAGAAAGTTGTTGCTAAGTTCGAATTTACACCTAGAGTATCGATCGTGACACCCGGAGAGATACTCTTGCAAAAAAACGTCGACTTCCTCGGGGAAAGTCATCGCCGAGTACGTACTCATACCTAGTGCCCCGATCGTGCCACGCGAGAGATAATCTTGCGAAAAAACGTTGACTTCCTCGAGGAAAGTCATCGCTGAGTACGTACTCATACCTAGTGCCCCGATCGTGCCACCCGACAGATAATCTTGTGCAAGAACGTCGTTTTCCTCGGGGAAACTCATCGCAAAGTCCATGCTCATAACTAGAGCATTGCCTACTGCTATACGTACCTATGCCCAAGTATGCGTTAGACGTGAACATAACCGCATCTGCTTTTATAAATTACTACACAACACATCCACGGCGTATATAGCTCGTGAACATAGCCAATGGTCTGAACCACTTTTTGGTCTGAACACTTTTTAGCTGATAAGAATTTTAGCGAAGTGTATTTGTTTTTCAATCGCTCGTATTTGGTTGAAATAAACATTTTCGTGGACATAATGTATATCGTTGTGTCCCATTTTTACTAAAGAATCCATATCACTTATCAGAATTAGGATATCTATTGTCAAATTTAAATGAGAGTGAAAAATAGTTTTCGCGGGATGCGAAAAACTCAATCGCGATGTATATGAGGAAGCGTACGCCACAGCTCTCTCTGCCATACTTGCCAGAGGGAGCGCGAAGCGCGCTCCTCAATCCTCAATGATGTATCTATTCAGGGGAAAAATGGGGTATAAAGAGATCTTGACTTTTGTGTACTAAAACAATAGTTTTCTAGAGATTTCTAGGGTTATGTGGAGCTTTGTGATAGATAATAAGAAATTTCGTGTGCGAATACTTCAATGAGTAGCCGAATCCTATCAATATACGTATAAAAACTATATAAGCTTCAAAAATCTTTATAATGCTTATCAGTTATAATATCTCTTGATAAAAATCAAAATGAATATAATGATTTTATCGAGTTTATTGTCTAACACGCTGAAAAAATAAGCACAAAATAAAAAGATTTTTTTCGCCGCATTTTTATAAAAGTGATTTTTTTCGCCGCAGTTTAAGAAAAAGATTTTTTTCGCCGCATTTTGAAAAAAGAGATTTTCTTTGAAGCAATTTTCTATCAGAAGATTTTCTTCGTAAGCACCGTCGATATGATCTACGCCGATGATACGCAGATACAGGATGATTCAGAAGAAAAGTCTTTCCTCTGAGATACAGATAGAGGAGGTCAATCGACAAAAAAAACTCTTATGACAAAAGTCTCAAAAGTGTACGGTTGTAAAGTTATCTTTAATTGAAAATACCAAATTTCGGTCCTCAGAAGTGACGTCACGAGCGTTCGACTCATTGTTTCTACGCCGCGCTCGAATGTTCGAAAATAACGTGCTTCAGCAGCTTTAACCTACGCAATACGAAAGAAAAAACAATTCGATCAATTTCAACTGATTTATCTAATGAAATCATCTAATTTTTATGCGCAAATCTGTCGATTGCTTTTGCGAAAATCCTAAGACAATCAACCGTCACGATGGAGGCAAAACGAGTCAGGTTATGCTTGATAAGTTGACCGAGGCATAAAACATGTAACTGCCAACAATGCAGGCCTAGGAACGAGCAGTTGAATCCCCTCGAATTTGTCGAATCTAATTCAACAAAAAGTTTACAAGTCAAAAATGGAAAAAAATCCAATAAGAAAAAAATAACCCGCTTTTATCTACAAAATAAGACCGACAGTCGATCCGAGTACGCCGTACGTCGAAGCTCGTCTTCGGGGCCACGCAGCGATCTTGCAATACTCCTCAAATTTGTCGAATGGACATCGACAAAAAAGCTACAGCTTACAACTCGAAAAAAATTTAGGCGGCACTTTTTTACTCTAGAACAGCTCGTCGAGTCGACCAGTGCAAGCCGAGTAACGAAGCTCGTCTTCGGGGCCACGCATCGATCTTGCAATACTCCTCAAATTTGTCGAAGGATGATCGACAAAAAAGTCGCAGCTTACAATTCGAAAAAAATTTAAGCGGCGCTTTTTTACTCTAGAACAGCTCGTCGAGTCGACCAGTGCAAGTCGAGCGACGAGGCTCGCCTTCGGGCCCTCGAGACGAACGAGGAAAGCTCCTCAAATTTTTCGAATGATAATCGACAAAAAAGCTAGAGCTCATAACTTGAAAAAAATTAAAGCGTCGGGTTATCACACCAGAATAGCTTGTCGAGTCGACATGAGTACGCCAAGCGACGAAGCTCGCCTTCGGGCCCTCGAGACGAACGAGTGAAGCTCCACGAATTTGTCGAATGATTATCGACAAAAAAATCACAGCTTAAAAATAAGAAATAATACGAAAAACCGAATTATCACTTAGCGTTATACGAGAGCTGCCCGTCGAGTCGACCGTAGCGAGCCAGGCGTTGATTCTCAGCGTGAAGAGTTTGAACTGTGAGATTTATTCTTGTTTAACATAAGTATTCAATTAATCGAGCATGCTAACATTTTCGAAATAAAGAAATAACAGTTTATTGATCTTATTTTCTATTTTTAATTGAACATAAACCTTAACTAGAGCAAATGTTTAATGTGTCCGCCTTGTTGTTCTATGCAACATCTTGCGCGTCGTAATAAATTTAAACAAATCGCGTCTGTCACCATTGGCCGAATCATTTGCGTGGCGTTGTCGATAGCTTGCTCTAGCTGTTGCAAGCTATGTATCTCTTGGCGATAAACAAAATCTTTCATCGTACCCCACAAAAAGAAGTCTGGGGGCGTCAGGTCGGGTGACCTAGGCGGCCATTCAACCAGCCCTCTAAATCCAATCCAGCGCCCAGGAAAATTGGCATTTAAGAGATCCTGGACCGGCTGTGTGGCGTGTTGCGATGCACCGTCCTGCTGAAACCATATCGGCTCATTTCCGAACACAGCTCGTAGTTCTGGAATTACCGTATTCCTCAGTAATTCGCAGTACCCTTCCCCGTTCAAACGGTCAGGAATCCGGTATGGTCCAATCTGCAAGAAATAGGATTGTAAGGCACTGTAATGAATAATACATAAATTTACGAGTCTTATCGATTTACCAGTCGATTGCCGATAAGGCCAGCCCACACGTGAACCGAATAACGGCGTTGGTGCTTGACGACAACTTTCGCGTGCGGATTTTCTTCTCCGTAATAATGGCTATTATGCATATTAAAAGTGCCATCTCTGGCAAAGCAACACTCGTCGGTAAAAATGATTCGTCGAGAAAAATTTTCGTCCTCTCGGGTACAGTCCAGTAACCATTGACAAAATGCGAGGCGCCGTGGCAGATCAGCCTCTTTCAATTCCTGCAGCTTCGTGAATTTCCAAGGTCGTAGATGATTATCCTTTATTATTCGCTGGACGGTGGAGAATGATATATTCAATCTCCTTGAGATTGTTCTGATACTTATTTTCGGGTTTCTCTCAATAAGTCTCAGTACTCTTTCTTCATTCCGAACGTTTCTCGCGACTCTTGGAGCTCCAGCCATACCTAAATAATATAATAAGTTTAATGTGTTAAAAATGTACAAAACGTGTAAATACTGCTTTATGCAACGAATAAGGATGTGCTTATTATGTAAAACCGCTAGACCGGGTAGAAAAGGGCTCGCTAGTCAGTTTGGCACTGGTATGAGAGATTGACCGAGAAGTCGATGCGGCAATCGCCGATACCGCCACATGACGTGACTCGAAGGAGAAAGTCGAAATTTTTATGCACGTGTGAGTATTTAAGTAAAATACTCACCTTGACCTCTGCCTCGATGAGCGAGTGGAATAAGATTTCCACTTTCTGTCGCTCTTTGCACGACTCCCTCGATGACATGTGGATTCGGGCGTCTCTCACGATTTGGGTATTTCTCGATGTAAGCCCTTGATGTTGCAGCAGTATTTCTGTTGCATTCTCCATACATAATTAGCATTTCTGCATACTCTTCAGCACGATAAGGAGCGCCCTTTACCATTTTTCACAACAGAGCCGACGAAAAGCTATGAGGTGAGATGATCAATGCAACTGAGCTTGTATATTTTCTAATATGTACAAATAAGCTCGTCTTTTATACTATATGTTGCAAAGTTCACACTGAGCTTATAACCTCACATCATTAACGATCAAAATGCCGAAGTCAGTACCACTGAACAAATTATATTTTTCAAAAAAATTGGACAAACTGCTTCTTTTGAGACAATATTTGTCTGATAATAAGCAATTTAAATTGCAAAATAGCAGTGATGCGTTAATTTTGGCTGAAGACGCGATAGGCACAAATATTAAAGAAAATGCTGGTGCAGGTGAACTTGAAAACTTTATTCAAGAATATGGTGGAGTCAATGGATTTTTGGACAAGAAGATATGGGAATTATCTCCGACATTTTCGATTTTGTTTTTCAGCTTACTGTGAGTACAGATTTAGTATACAAAATCTCGAAACTACGGATAGGTAGAAATATTTATAAATTAATAATTTGCAGATATGATCTCGTAGCTTTAAACGAGATCCCAAACTTGCTCGCGATATCCCAGGAAAGGTGCCGAGACATCGTGAGTCTCTGTGTAGGTCATGACGTAGATCTTGACGATCCAAAAGTTTGCTCAGTGAGATCGCACTGAGAAAAAATAGCATATCAAATCGAACTGAAGCAGAACTTTTCAAATCAGAATATACGCAGGCCCTCATTGACTCGGGTGACATAGATGCATTAAAATTAGCGGCGCATAAAAACGTTTGAGCATTATTGTAAGTAGAAAATTTTGTATAAATGAAAATCATAACGTAAACTTTACTAACAGTGATCATTAATTTTTAGAATTCATCGTGAGAATCGCAATGATACACCGAGCAACGACGTAAACATCCCTCAATTGACTGGAGTTACACCGAATACCTCTGATTCTGATGCATCTGCTTCTGATGCTTCTTGCTTAACGCACAACGAAGATCCGATCACAGAAAAAGAAATAACTGAGTAAGAGAATTTAAAAAAACCGCTGCCAATGTATTGGCAAGTAGCTTCCTCATACTTTTTTTTAACATAAAAATAATTTGAAAATATTAATATCATCTTTTTTAATTTGTTCACAACACAGTTTCAATCATAAATTATTTCTGTCTGTGGAATCAATAGCCAACGTTCTTCTATTCTTTGATATATAATTTTTATCGAATTTTTTCACGACGACGTAACAATTAAGGTAGTTCCCTCAAAAAAAAATAATTTGNNNNTATTAATATCATCTTTTCTAATTTGTTCACAAAACAGTTTCAATTATAAATTATTTCTCAACCAAACGACACGAAAAAGAAAGAAAAAAAAATTTTTCCCGAAAAAAAAAAATTTTAAAGATCGAAAGAAAAAATTTTTTTTCTTCGTTTATCGCTAAATCAAATTTTCTGGCTTCATCCTTAATCCACCCATAAACAATGTTTTGACACATAATAAATTTTG
>CACVKI010146171.1:0-10837 GCA_902732785.1 Trichogramma evanescens | reverse complement strand
GCAATGTCCACCATATAGAGCGTATACGTCGATTATGTAAAAAAATCAAATACAACAATGTAAAACTTCAAAGTTATGATTCGGCTGTATGCGGGGAATATTGCATTTTTTTTCTTTACTCCATGTGTAAAAATAACAACTTGAACACATTTATTAACCATTTTATCTCGAATACACGTCGCAACGACACCATTGTACGCAAATTTCATGCTAGTTTAATAAATAAAAAGCGAAAAAAGAGAAATGTAAAAATTTTCCCGAATGAAAATAGCATGGGTTATGGCATTCAAATTTGTAAACCAAAATGTATTTTTTAAAACTATACATCAAATTCATTAATAAAAATATTGTTTTTAAGGAATTTGATGTACAATTTTAAACCAATTTACCAATCGCACGACATGTTTGACCACGGAGCTGTGGCTAAAATGCTGCGATATATCTACGCAGGCAAGATCGCGAATATCATATCAAAGTTAACAAGCGACTACAACGAGCGTAAACATCGAACGATCGGCATGGCACCTGCTCAAGTCACACGTAAGAACGAGAAAGATATTCTCATAAAAAAGTGACATGTACATTTTAAACAAAGTTTTTTTATTTAACCGCATATGCTGAATCACATGATTATAGTTTGACATAACCCATTCTTTACATTCAATAAGCATAACCCATACTTTGATTGCATACGCTTCACTTTCACTTATATTCACTTTTCAATAAACTGTATGCACTTGTTCTCATACTTGATGTACAACTTCTCAGTTTTGATGTTACTATAAGTTTCGAGCAGAGCCTCCGAAACTTGCTTTGGTAGAAAGATTTGAAAAGCCTGGTCGAGGTGGAGAATGATCTTTGAGCCATATCTCGTGATTGCCTTTTTGATGTACATAACCTTATAATCCTGATCTGCCTCCAGATCTTCAATTTTCTTTAAAGGTAAGCGACTACACGCGTTTCTAGCCAAGTGGTTAACTGCTTCGAAATCCATCTTACGAATGCGAGAAAGTGATACAAGTGTTGCGAGGTATTTCTGATCAGCGACTGTGCTTTGGCCCGAGCTTCTCGCTTTATTTATCGAGTAGCCCCACGCTAGGCAGCTCACCCTATTTCATCTACACGAGCAATGATTTAATCACGCGCACTGCTATCGTATTTTCACACCATAAGTGCGTGATATCATATTATTTAGGCAGTGACAAGCTTTTCGTAGTAGGCCTTGAATAACGAGCGTGTCTTTCGGTCGAAGGTATAAGTTTTCACTCCATAAGTACATGTCATCATATTATTTATGTATTGACAAGCTTCTTGTTGTAAGCATTGAATGATGAGCACGTCTTTCGAGCAGAGATATAGAATACACGCTGGGTATCGTCATGATCAATCGCCAGTCAAAATATTCGGACGGCATTTCGTCGTTTGAGATCCAGGCGTCAAATTTTCATGCTGTGAGATTTTCAAGAGGACTTATTGAATTACAAAATTATTATTTATAATCAGACGTGCCAGCCTACATTGACAGAGACAAGACAAAACTTCGCTACCTTATTGTAAAAAATCGTTTCAGTTTTAGACCTCAAATGATGAGAGCGTCTTTCAAGCAATGATATAGGATACACGATGAGTATTGTCAAATTTTCACGCTGTGAGATTTTCAAGAGGGCTTATTGAATTACGATTATTATTTATAATCAGGCATGTCACATGAAGTAGGATAGATGATGAGTATTGTTATGATTAATCTCCAGTCGCGATATTCAGACATCGAAATAATCAAACATATCAGCCTATGTCGGCAAAGACAGAACAGACTTCGTTGACTTATTGCATGGAGTAGGGGTTCCTACACCGGGGTATATATAATGGGTCACTTATGATACATCTTCATTACAGTCTCTACTCGCGGACTTGCAACTACGTCACTTATAAATTTTACAAGTTTTTTCGCGTGTGCCAATATGTGCGACACAAAATTATCCGAAATTAGCGCTTTGCTCCAAGCAAATGCCTATCCGTTAAACTCATCGTATACCAAATTTGCTACAGTCGGATTAAAATTTTTGAATGGTGAATTTAAACCGATCGTAAAGCTATCGGGTGTGCAGGAGATCCACAAAGGCGTGGATCTAGACGCTGATGCTTGGAATATGGTGAAAAACCATAATTCGGAAATGGTCACGAACACGTATGCTGCTTATCAAAAAAAAGGTAAAAGCGAGCCCTCCAGAAAGGTCAAAATGAATGGCTGCTGCATCAAGTTTACCAAATACTTGAACAAAAAATCCATACAAATATCGCAGAAATTATTTGAGCCAATGAATCCCGAATACATAAAAATTACCAATGCAAGTGAAGAATCTACACGTAAGTATTCAATATATTTACCTTAAAAATATTTAAATATTCTATTATATAAATTCAAACTCATTATTACAGCTGAAAAGTCTTCGGACAACATCTCAAAGCCGTCGTCTTTAGAGGTGAGCGAAATGCGTAAGTAAAATTTACTTATTTATTAATGCAATTTAATATTCTCATTTACAAATTTATCATTCTAGTAGATAAATCTCCATCCGAAGTTATTTCAAGACCTACTTCACCTGGCGCTAAGGAATCATCTCCGGAAATTGAAAAGCTGGCGATAGAATCGCTACATCCTTCAAATATCGGCACCGACGAGCTACAGAGCCCAGCTTCGCCAGAGCCCGAAGCAAGCTCCAATAGCATGAGTGAGTTTTAATTTTGTTTTATTTTATTCCTGATTTAAAAATTTTAATATATTTTTGTTTTTATTTCAGAACGCCCTGCACCGATTATCGTCGATTTAACTGGCGAAGAAAGTCCGGCCCGAAAGAAGAGAGCTGTACTGGAAAGCAGAGACGAGTGCGGGATATACATCAGCAAGCCGTTCGATGTCGATGAAACTGTTAAAGGATGGTGTAAAACACCTTCGAACAAAAGCGACTTAATCAGCTATGAAGAAGCCGAGTCAATAAACCGTAGAATGCTACTGCCTCAAATAAGAAAGGATCGTATAATGTTTCAAGAACCCACGGTTAAAGGTCTAAAGCTGGCAATAAGTATTATTGACGATCACTTCGCTAGACTAGCCCATCTAGCTAAATATTATACGCGCATTACCGTGTGGCTCGCTGAAATGTGTTATTTAATATTAAAGAAAGAGCCCTTAGATCAGCGAAAGGCATTTTTAGAAAATCTTATGAATTTTAAAGCCTTATAATTATAAAATCCTCATTGCTACGCGTGACTCGGCCCGTACACGTATTCCCCTGGAGTGTCCACGGGGCGCAGGCATTTTTCACAGATGGGAACTTCCATCCTGGCCTCTACACTCCATGTCTTGCCAGCCTCGTTTTCCCACCTCTAGATGTGACAGCGCTCATAGCCGTCATACGCGTTCTATAAAAATAAAAAAAAAACAAAAAAGTTAAAATATAAAGAAAAAATGAAAAGAGAAAAATTTACTTACTATAACACCGTAGCCAACTAGAAACTGCAACTGGCCGTTGTGCAGTCTAACTTACATTAACTTCTCATTGACGGGAATTTCCACCAACACTTTATTGAACATTTTTAACACAAAAAAACTTGCAAGAGGTGTACGTTGTGTACTGCTTGTGCGCTCGAGTATAAATGAAACAAAACTCACTCTTTGTTTATTTTCAAAAAGCCCGAAGCTGGGGATGTACCATAAAACAGTACACGCGTCTATCCGATTCCGTTCAATCGTTAAAAAGCAGCGCAATGCGCGATCGCTGAGCAAGTAAAAATGAAACGAGAGAGCTTTTTGCGATTGTAGTTATTACTCTATTCGTGGGAAAGTGCTTCGCTGCGACACGCTCAAGGGCAAAAGATCGTTGACGCTATATTTATTGTAACCCAGAGAGTTAATCATCGAAGTATGAAAAATTATATTACTAAAGTGCGGTGATATTTTGTGACAAATAGCGAATACAAATTTGATACGTGCGGCTCAAATCGTTTATTGCTTGTTATTATAGAAGTCGCAGCGATAAGCACACGGAGCCTGCAAAGACCATCGGATATTATATTTCGAGGCTAATTAGTTAGTAAAGAACGAATGCGATATGCACGGTTAAATTTTTTTTCTGATGCAAAATATAATTGTTACACTGGAGGGGGGTTAACGGACTTCTTATAAAACGGAGCCCTTGTCGGAGGAGACGTCAGTATCGATGTGTCGTGCTTTGCGTAAAAATGAGTCATACCGATTTTAAAAAAGCTGTTTTAAAACTTTCGGGCTATTTAAATAATAGTACGGATGAAGTGCATAGACGCGTACGTGACATGAGTGAAAATCAATTGAAAAGAGAAGTCACAATCATGATTTCACGGTGCGGTGTGCGAAAAATTGCGAGAATATATAAAATATTTTTTAAAAGGTCGGATTCTGTGCTCGCGGTCTTCTACAATTTTTTAAAGCAACGAGGATTGTTATACATTCATCACGCTAAGCCAATAAGAGACGATTACATTTCGCGTATCGGTAAATCCCCAGAAGCTTTACGAACAGTTTTTGCCTCTATCGCAGTAACGATAATTTGTAATATTAGAATAATGAAAAAGCACTTTGAAAAAACTGATTCTGAATTATAAAAGGAAATTCACTTACGCTTAATATTTTTTGATTGGTGAATGCTGTCCATGAAGATAGTTTGCCCACCTTGTACGTCTGTAGAAGGTGTCGGGGCGAATTTTACATCGCTGCGTGCATTATTTTCAATCCATTTCGTGTATTCGGCCGGCATTGGTTCAAATATCTTTTTTTCGATCTGCACCGATTTCTTTTTGTACATAACGATATAATCGATAGAATAACTATTCTCCTCGATTCTTTTAGGCTCATTTGAAAACCCGTAGGTATAGTTAAGCATCTTTGATAGCTGGCCGGGCTGTCCATACTTCCGGTGAAAAATTTCTCGAACAAAGATTTGGTGGATTTGATCATGGGCCTGGCACAGTCCAATACATCGTTTTACATAGACGAGCCTTTCAGTTTGGACGCTACTTATATCGACGAGCCGCATGGATACGGCCGTAAAAGGCAGCCAGTGGATATAAAGACAGTGTCGAAGCGATCCATCGTGACGATAAATAACGACGACGATCTCTGTCTACCGAGAGCTCTCATCGTTGGCGAGGCATATCTTGCGTTTCGAACGGATATAACCGCGGATGCAAGGAGAGAATGGAATCGCGCGAGAGATGGTCGTCGCCAATATCAGCGCGAATTAGCTATGCGGCTTATGCGAGACGCAGGCGTTACTATAACCGGGCGCGGAGGTGGTTACGCAGAAATCAAACAGTTTCAAGCGCATTACGATCGGAAAAAAATTAGCCTTGTGGCTCTTGATAAAATTACATATGGGCAGGGCTCGGAGCCGTTTTTCGATGGCCGAAAACCGAGTAACGATAAGGTTATCTATCTGTTGTTTGACGATCGTAATAAGCATTTCGACACTATAATCAATCCCGTTGGAGTAGTGAGAGACCCGTATTTTCGTACTTTTTGTAATTTACGCTATAGGAGTATAAACTCTCATGTCTGCGCGAAAATTTGTGACACCTGTTTTCACCAAGGAAAATGCGACTCCTCGGTTGAAAAAATAAAATTCGAATAATGCTATCGCAGCTTTTACGGTGTAAATTGTTTGGCGAAACATACGACCAAAACGAAAGGTCAAAAATACCCGTTATGCGAAGTCGTAAAAATTTGTCAGCGGTGTTTCGCGCTTATTAATATTTCTCGCGGTCCTCACGAGTGCGGTGTACATTATTGCGATCATTGCAAGACGAGGCACAGCCCAAACGAATTATGCTTTATGCAACCTATAAAGGAGTCCGCTCAAAACAATCCTAAATATCTGTATATTTTTTATGATTTCGAGACAAGGCAAGATTCCGCTTACAAAAACCACACCTCGATGACCGAGCATATTCCTACACTGTGTATAGCGCATCAAGTTTGCACGGATTGCGTACAAGATGATGATATGAATAACATGTATGCTACCTGTGGTATTCGTGAATACGTCTTTAAAATCGATCCCGTAGCTCAGCTATTAGATATCGCTATACGGGAAAAAACAAAATTTAAAAAAATCTTGTGTCTGGCACATAACTCGTCTTCGTACGACGCCCAGCTAGTGTTAAAACGTCTAGTAGAGCAATCAAATTTAAATCGCCCACCGAACATTATACTGACCGGGCATAATATAATTTATTACAGTACGGCCGCACCGTTTTTATAGATAGTTTGAATTATTTTCATATGAAATTATCAGCTCTACCTCGTGCTTTTGGCTTGCCCGAAACTAGTAAAAAAGGGTATTTTTCGCATTTTTTCAATACTTTGGAAAATAAAGAATATATAGGTCCGATGCCTGCTCCCTCGTTTTACGGGCTCGACGCAATGTCGACTAGCGAATGAGAAAAGTTTTTAGCGTGGTACGAGACGGCCCGTACGCAGATTTTTGATATACGCAAAGAAGAAATCGAATATTGTCGAATGGACGTGGAAATATTGCGACGAGCCTGTTTGGAATTTCGTAAAATAATGCTTAATATCGCGGAAGTCGATCCGTTCGTGCAAGCTACGACCATAGCTTCGGCTTGCTCTTACATATTTAGAAAAAAATTCTTAAAAGAAAACATCATAGCACTAATACCGCCTGCGGGCTATAGACGTAGCGATACACACTCGCAGATTTCTGTAGAGTGGTTGCTTCTTTGCGAACACGAGTTCGGGCGCGAAATCATCCATGCAGGGCGTTCGCGCGAACACTGTCTTATGGAGCTGACTATCGGGTCGATGGATATCTAGGCCCGACCGCCGGCTCCCCTAGAGGGACGGTTTTTGAGTTTCAAGGCTGTTTTTTTCACGCATGTTTAAAATGCTTTCTCACTGGTCGCGATCGAGTAATGTTCGGCAATCGAACGCTCAACGAGTCTTACGAGCGAACAAAAGTCAAAATCGACCGTTTGAAGGCACTCGGTTACACCGTGCGTTCTATTTGGGAATGCGATTTTGAAAAAATAAAACAAAATGTCGCGGGCGTTTCCGAGATTATCGATAAGCACCCTCTCATATCCAAAATAAAGATCGATCCGCGCGATTGTTTTTTCGGTGGTAGAACCGAGAATTTTGTAACTCATTACGATGTTAAATCGGACGAGAAGATAAGATATATAGATGTATGCTCTCTCTATCCGTACGTATGCAAATACGGGAAATACTCTCGTGGTCATCCAGTCATATACGTAGGCGAAGAATGCGATCAATTAACGGGTGGCGACGCAAATAATCTGGCGAACGTCGAAGGGCTCGTGAAATGTAAAATTCTTCCTCCCCGAGACTTGTACATGCCCGTTATTTCTGTTAAAATGAATTCGCGCCTCATGTTTTCGCTCTGTAGAAGCTGCTGTGCCGAGTCGATAAAGAGCGATTGCCCTCACGAAGACGTAGAAGATCGCGCATTTTCAGGTACCTGGGTAGTCGACGAATTGCGCAAGGCCATTCAAAAGATAAAATTAAAAATTCATCCGGACTTTTTACAGAGTACATCGACACATTTTTAAAATTTAAGCAAGAGGCGAGCGGTTGACCCGAGTGGTGCGAGAGCGAAAACGACAAAATTCGATACATATCCGAGTACAAGGCTGCGGAAAATATATCTCTAGACCCTGATAAGATCGAAAAGAACCCAGCCCTTCGCGCCCTCTCAAAATTAGCTCTCAACTGCCTGTGGGGCAAGTTCAGTCATAGAACCACCCTTACGCAGACGAGCGTCATAAAGAACCGCAAAGATCTGCTCGAGTTGCTAATGAGTCCCGACAAAGAGACGCACGACATCGTGCTAGTTTCGGACGAGACGATTTACGCGCAGTGGAAGAAGAGGCCGAAAATACGACTTGTTATACCAATGTTGTAGTAGCAGCTTACACCACAGCTCAAGCCCGCATGGTGCTTTACGAATATTTGGAAAAGTTAGATAGGCGCGTTGTTTATTGCGATACTGACTCCTTAATTTATACCTCTGCAGCGGGCGAATACGAGCCACCCCTTGGCACCGCTCTTGGAGCGATGACCGACGAGCTCGTGTCGTATGGTCAAGATACGTATATTAGATCGGTCGTTTCGGGCGTGCCGAAATTTTACGCGTACGAGACTTACACCCCCGGCACAGGCGAGCTTCACCGCTGCTGTAAAATTAAAGGAATCAGTCTCAATCATGAAAATTCTAAAAAAATTAATTACGAGAGCGTTAAACGAATGATTTTAAGGCTGTACGACGACGAGGATGATTGCGACAACAATAGCATTACCGTGAATTTTAGAGCTATAAGACGGACATAGACTCACGATATTGTATCCAGAGACGAGAGTAAACGCTGCTGCCCCGTGCTGAATAAAAGACGCTTCATCGGTAGAGAGTTTTCGCTTCCCTTTGGCTTTGTACAATAAAGACTCATTTTGCGACCCGCCAATGCAATTATGTTTATCGATAAAGACTCCTTTTGTTTGCACGACCCGTCTATGTAATTCTGTTTATCAATAAAGATTTTTTTTCATAAATTTTTGTCATGCATTTTTTTTTTTTTTTCTTGCTCCCAAGTCCCCGTGCGTTTTCGAGTGCCCGGAAAGGCCGCGAGCTCAGGAAGGGAGAGCATCTCGCGCGCTACGCGCGGGTGATCAGCGTCTTGAGAAACGATACGCCGTAACTTGAGATTCGGGCTTGAGTTGACGTTCGCTGCTTGAGCGTATATTCGGTTGAGAACCCCGTTGAGCGCTCTACGCACGATCTTGTTTCAGTCGTACTCGAGCACGTCGCGATGCAGCTCGAACATCCGTTTACTTGCTGCGTTTGTGGCCCGCAGACAGAGCGTGCTAAAAAAATCGGCCAGTGCGTTTCTCGAGCCCTCGTCACCGTCGGGACAATTGGAGATAACTCGACTGCTAAAAGAAACAGAAGCCCCCTAAAATTAATAAAAAATCCGTTCATGGCGCAAGTATTTGATAGGTCTAGAAATAAATCACAGCCTGCTCCGCGCGTAACCGGGAATAAAAGTAAAGCATCGCCTGGCAACGACGCAGTCCTTTCGAAAGTTCCCCGTGTAGCGGTCGGACAAAATCTCGTTTTACTCGACAGACAGCGCTTACGCCCGCGTACTCGGGCCGGGGAACAGCAAGGTGGCTCGAGGTGGATAAAGCTCGGTTAATAATCATGGAGTTTAAAAAAACAGTATTACGATCCGTCCCACGAGGCGGGTTTTGCAGGAGCACACCGACTTTTAAAGGTTAACGCTAAAAATCAACCTCTCGACGAGAAATCGCGCGAAAAAATTTTACGCTGGCTCGAGGCTCAAGATGCGTATACGCTGCACAGACCTGTAAGACGGAAATTTCCGCGCCTACGCTACGACGTCACCAACATCGACGACGTCTGGGAGTGCGTTTTGATGCAGCTCACAACGATTAAAAAGGATAACGATGTATATTGTTATTTATTAGTGGTCATAGATGTATTGAGTAAATTTGCTTGGATAGAGCCTTTGCGCGACAAAACAGTCGCCACGGTCTTGCAGGCGTTCAAAAAAAATTTAGCCGATAAAAGATCACCGAGGCTACTTCAATCGGACAAAGGATCGGAGTTTCGCGGTAAGCGTTTCAAAAATATTTAAAAGAGCGGGGTATAAACTTTAGATTCGTTAGAAACCCCGATGTCAAGGCTGCGGTGGTGGAGAGATTGAATCGCACGTTACGCGAGCGTATTTGGAGATATTTAACGTATTCAAATTCCAAAAGATACATAGACGTTATTCGTGATATAGTAGTAGCGTATAACGATTCCGTACATAGCTCCACTAAAATGCGTCCGAGCGACGTCACGGATGATGTACCGATCATCCGTGAAAATTTGCTCAAGCGGTCGAGACAGCAGAGCGCGAACCGTAAAAAACCGCGGAAAAAGCCAAAGTACAACGTAGGCGCTCACGTGAGGATCAGTCGTTACAAAGCCACGTTCGAGAAAGGATACGCGAATAATTTTACGGAGGAAATATTTCGAGTCAAGCGCGTAAGCCTTCGTCAGGAAATCTACACGTACGTTCTCGAAGATTTAAACGGTGAAGAAATCGACGGCTTCTTCTACACCGAAGAATTGGCCCCTGTGAGCGACGAGCGTCTTACGGGCGACCGCTTCAAAATCGAAAAAGTCATTCGTACGAGGGGAAAAGGAGCTCGCAAAGAAGCCTACGTCAAGTGGAGCGGCTATCCCGACTCTTTCAATCAGTGGATTAAATATTCCGAATTAACGAGCATATAAACAATGGAGACCTTCGTTGATTTTTACCTAATATTACCGAGCAATAGTAGCATGACTTATTTCCCCGATAACGCTATATCGCATTTTACAACGCACCTACCGAAAGAGATTAGATTGAGCGGCGGGGAATGGACTGTCGGACTTGTAGAAATTCACGTACCTAATACACTTGAGCACGTTACCGACGAGGAGGCGGCCTATTCGTTCGATAATTCAAGGGACAACGTTTTACATCGCTTCAAGTCGGGTAACTTTAAAAGCATCGAAGATTTGATAAACTCTATCAACGATTCGCCGGATTTTTCCGAGCATCTCGAAATCGCACCGTCGCTGATTCGATCGGGCTATTACTGCATCGAACGCGTATGCTCGTGTACGAAAGATCACGAAATAATTTTTCATGATAAAATACTGGACGTTCTAGGTTTTGAACGAGCGCCTCGTATGATTTTAACGCCGACGAGCAA